>CAUYQU010005459.1:0-31403 GCA_963574635.1 Cheracebus regulus
GATGCCTGTAATCCTAGCTACTTGGGAGGCTGAGGCAGGAGAATTGCTTGAATCCTGGAGGCAGAGGTTGCAGTGAGCCAAGATCATGCCACTATACTCCAGCCTGGGCAACGGAGCAAGACTCCATCTAAAAAAAAAAAAGTCAGATGATACCAACTTCTAGGAGAAAACCAGCCTCTTATACTATGATGTACTGACTCACAGTGTATATCCTTGGCTTTAGAGAGAAGGTAGAGGATGCTGTGAATGGTTTCCAAATGAATTTCAAGGGATGAATAATTATGCTTCAATTATAGTGTAACTTTGTAATGCTATAAACAGAAACACCATAAAGGTGTAATGTAAAGGATAAAATAAAGGCATTTTTGATAATAAATCTAAAAAAAAAGAAATTTCTAAGAGAAAAGCAAACAACATTAAAAAGTGGGCAAAGGACATGAGCAGACACTATTTAGAAGATACACATATGGGCAACAATTATATGAAAAACACTCAACAACACTGATCATTAGAGAAGTGCAAATCAAAACAACAATGGGATACCATCTCACACCAGTCAGAAGAGCTATGATTAAAAAGTTAAAAAAAAAATCGATGCTGGCAAGGTTATCAAGAAAAAGGAATGGTTATACACTACTGGTTGGAGTGTAAAATAGTTCAGTCATTGTGGAAGACAATGGGGCGATTAAAGACCTAAAGATGAAATACCATTCAACCCAGCAATCTCATTACTGGATATATATCAAAGGAATATAAATCATTCTATTATAAAGACACATGCACATGTATGTTCACTGCAACATTATTCACAATAGCAAAGACATGGAATTAATCTAAATGCCCATCAATGATAAACTGGATAAAGAAAATCTGGTACATATATATCATGGAATACTACGGAGTCATAAAAATGAATGAGATCATGTCCTTTGCAGGGACATAGATAGAGCTGGAGACCATAATCTTTAGCAAATTAACAGAGGAAAACCAAACACCACATGTTCTCATTTTAAAGTAGGAGCTAAATGATAAGGACACATGGACACAGAGAGGGGAACAACACACACTGGGGTCTATCGGAGGGTGAAGGGTGGGATTAGAGACAGGATCAGGAAAAATAACTAATGAGTATTAGACTTAATACCTGTGTGATGAAATAATCTGTACAACAAACTCCCATGACACAAGTTACCTAAGAAACCAACGTGCCCATGTACCCCTGAACTTAAAATAGAAGTTAAAAAAAAGGAATGGCTTAAGACTATAAATAATAAAAAAGATATCTAAAACATATACAGTAAGATGTTAATACATACTAATTACAGAACCATTTTGAATTTCTTTGAATTAAATTTTGGTATAGTTCATAGTTCAACTTTACAAATAAGGTAATATAACAATATTTCAGTACCTTTAAACACATGATAAATATAGGATATCTAATTTTTCTTAAAAAAATAAAACTCTAAAGTTGAGAGTTAAGGCCTCAACAAGAGTACAGATAAGTGCTGATATGTTCTCATTTTACATCAATAATTAAGATTATGTGGTTTTACTTGCATTACAGTATGGCATTCTGTATTTTGTGGTGGAAACTCCTACACATTTGGTAAAACAACAAACTCTGTACTAACTAACATCTATCTTTTGTCATCTTAAATTGTGATCTACTTGTTTTCTACACAAACTCTGAGCTTAAGGACTGCATTACATTTATTTTTGTAACCCTGGGACGTATATAACATGTAGCATAACTGAGTGTTCATTTAAGTGAGACATAATTTTGATATTAAAAAATTAAGAAGGTTAGGGATGTTAGGAAGGGTATATGAGTGCTTTTTTTTTTTCATTTTTTACAGTGCTGGGAGTCATTCAGTACTGTCCAAAACTAAAACATGTAGTTAAAGAAATAATTATTACTTGTGCTAAAAAATTAGATCAGTAAACACATATTTACTATGAGCCTCTTCTATACCAGGGTCTGTACTGCATGAATGAGGGCTTTATAAATTGATAATATAAGGGATGCTGTGAACAGGGTGGGTGTGACCTAAAACTGGAGATGATTGTTCTCTACTCTGTTTTAGTCATATAGTCTGATCATAAAAGAAAAGTAGAGGAAAAAAAATCTCCCTGTAACCCAATTTTTTTATTCTATTGAAAATGACCTTGTGAGAACATCATATTATTCATATTGGGAAAAAAAGTACTTCTTTTCTGTTTCAAATGGGCTTAGGAAAAAAATGAAATTTTTTCTATTCTTTAAAGGTCTACCTTTGTTTGGTTCACACAGGGGCTGCACAGCTGCTTCAACTGAACCTTGATATATAATTTGCTGGAAAAAAATTCATTTGCTAAATCAAAGCAGTGTGATATTATTCCTTTACAATTATATAACAATTAGACATATGGAGATTTCTGTCAGCTTCAGAACTGGCTCTGATGCACTAAAAAACTCATGAGACAGTTCCGTAGGATTTTGGCATGATTTAACCTACAAGGACATTTGTCCTACATCTTGCCTTCCTACAGCCTCCCATCCTGGATCTCGTCCCAGCTTCTGGATGTAAGCTACCAAAATGTTCATTATCTTAAGGGAGATATAGGAAGTACAATGGATAATCTGTTATACTGATGTATTAAGCTTGATTTTAATGTGTCTTGAGCCAAAAAAAATCTTTCTGTGACAAATTTTATATACATATACTTTTCCAGGAAACTTACTAGAGTGTGACAAATTATTGAATGAATTTGATGAATTCATGTGCAAAAGACAAATAGTTCTAAATTTTGTAAAAATAGTAATTATCATGACTTTTTCAATAAGGTTTTTGAAGATATGGTTATTTATCTTGTAATCTTACTTGATTATGTTTTTTACTCTACTATAGTATTTTACTATACTATGTATAATTGCTATTCATAATTATACATTTGCTACAAAATCTGAATATACCTTATTTATTTTTTTAGAAGTACACTTGCTTTTTCCAAGTTTATACTCTAAGAAAAGTTGCAAAAATATGTAACAACATCATACAACAGTTCAAATTTAGGAAACTGCTAGCAAAACAAGTACTTTTGGATATTATTTAAAATTCTATTTTTTAGTAAAATTTTTGAAGTATACTTACTTTTTAAAGTAGAAAATCTCAAAATAAAATTGGAATTAGGAATAAGTCATTTTTTTTCTCCCTATGCCATGCTCTTTCACTTAGGGCCTTTTATATTGTGCCTCACAGAGAGAATTATCTGTCTTAGGTCAAGCCTCCAAAAGTTTATTTAGGATTGTGTCTAAACTACTTTGAAAATAATTTTCTGTGTGTATAGGAGCTGCCTACCTGATGTTGGGTTTGTTCTGCTATTCAGTAAGAATGATTTCAATCTGAAGATGATGGTTCCTGACTCAAATGTATGCTACTTTTATTCCCTATCAGGTATTCATAGGAAAATCTTGACAATTAGGATTGTTCTGTCAGCAGGCAAATGTGGAGGTTTACAGTGCAGAGAGGAAGATAGAGAATAAAGAAGATTAGAATTCAGAAGCTAAAAATCCCAAAATAAAAGTCTTTCTGTTAACTTTATTCTAAAACATTTTTATTTTCAATTGAGCTTAGATAAAACCTTTGTAGTTAGCATTATATACTCTACCCTATTATTTTCTCAAGTCATAAATACCAATTAGAAAACACAAAAGCAAACTGTGCATTTTAAATTGTGTGCATATTTGTTAATAGATGGAACAGTATTTTTGGATAACATTTTTGAGGTATCATTCAGAAAGATATCAATTGTTATTTTAGACCTAAAATAAAGTAAGTAGAACTGGTATAGACTCTGGCAATGTGCCATTTTCTTCTCTGTCTTTCTCCAAATTCATTACAGTTTATGTAACTTGGAGATATAGCTTCTTCAGTCTGATTTCCAAATTTTCATCTATATGACTGATAAACAATAGTAGTTGAGTTTAACCTCAGATTTCAATAAATTCATAGACTACAAATCATTTTTTAGGAAGAATTGTAGAGACATCATAGAAGAGATTAGAGAATATACTTCAAGTATTCCTAACCTGAAAGTACTAAGCTTACTGATTTTTACTAGTAAGAAAAATATTCATTATTCTTTACAGTTTTATGATTTTAGTACCTATGTGGTTGTGCTTTTAATTTTTTCCTGTATAAAGTAACTGCAGTGTATGTGGGTAGGTTATTTTACAATGACCTTTCTCTATGAACCAGAGTTATATAAATCTTAAACTTTAGAAACCCTCAGATTTCTAGTTAACGTCCTTTTGATGGGATCAAAAGAGGCAACAAATTTAATAACTGTCAAATAATTAGTACTAGAGACCTTTTATATATGTATATAATTATTTGGAAATGGATAACATAAAGGTAATTCATTAACTGTTATTACTATTTCCATGCAAGATAAAATATGTGGACACCTTAAACTAAGCATGATATTCTTCCTAATGAAATTTTATATAAACCATCATCATGTTAATTATAAAAACATAAGCAATGAGTAAATTTAACATGGTTAGCAAATATATTCCATTGATGAAACACAAGAAAGTTGTTTAGAATTTAAAAAAAATACAGAATCTGTAATTCTTTTTTATTACTGAGACTCAGTAAATAAAAGTTGTACTATTAATTAAAGAGCACATATTTTCATATTTTCTTTCTTTTAGAGCATTTGTAATTATATAAAGCCACTGCTTTTTACTGGCTTCCAAACATATTAACTTATCAATTATAATTATACTTAACATAATACAACCTACTTATTGCAATAAAAGTGTAGGACTTTTAAAGGCATATAATGAGGATAGAGTGTATTAACTCTGTGTTTTAAATATGATAGACATTTAAGCCAATACCAAATACAATTAATAATAATTTTAGATAATCAGAAAAAAAGAACATGACTAGTGTTGCCCAAATAGCAACTGTGATCATCCCATCAAGGCTGTATATCAAACAATAGGCTGTTCTTTAATTCACTTGGCACCCAACCCAGACTTTTATTAAATAAATGTTTCTTATAAAATTCTACCGAGAATTGTTTTCTGCATAACATCAACTCTTCTATTACAGAACAATAAATATGCTGTTTTCATGAACTGTGTATCTGACCTTGAAAATAAGGTCAGTATTCAAAATTATTATATTTCAATTTCCTGAAAGAATGCCATGAAAATATATAGCCTCTTGTTACTGCCTGATTGTTAAATTTGATAGGGCAGTCATGAAAATAAATGCTGTCTTTCATCATCAGAGCTTAAATGTATCTGTACGGATCTAAAAGAAACACTCAGAAGCCAAAATGAGAGAAGTGTCATAAGTACAATGAGAAATTTAATTTAGTTTGCTTCTGATTTTTATTTATTTTCACAAAAAATGGATGTTTGTGGTGCAATTTCTGGACATATTTTGTGTAGGGCTCTGGTTATGTTTTCTTAGAACAGAAGTTAAGTGAACAACAGAAGAAAGAGGGTTGGTAAAGAAAGAACATGGGTTCTCTGATTCAGTCTCAACTGTATTTAGTCATAGAACAATTAATTGTGTTGTATATGTCACATATGGGTGTATTATCTTGATTTTTGAAAAAAATATTCATGTATGGGTCTTTCTCTGATCAGACTATTAGGAAAATATTATAATATATGAAACTACTTTACGTTACCTCTCATGTTAAATAAGTGTGACTATATGTGGTGTCAGCAGACTATAAAGCACATGAAACGCTTTCTACTCAAAAATCTTAGGAAATATATAATTATGGAGGCAGACAATGTAGCATCTCAGGCATAGCTCAAAATTAAATCACCTTATTAAATAATATGATAACATGTATAGAGAAAACACGCAGAACATGCATACAAGTTGTATATAACATATGTATCAAAATCATAACTAACAATAAAACATTGAGTGTTTGCTTTCTCATTCCATCTTCATGCCTTCCCCTCAGAAGTAAACATGATTTTTAATTGTTTCCTTATTATCTACTAGCTATAATTATCAGTCATCATTTAAAAATATATTCCTAAAGAATATTTTATTATTTTTCCTATTTTAAATGGCATTATATATTTTCTTAAGCAATTAATTTTTTCCTCAGTCAACAATACTATCCTAAAATTTATACATATTGTTGAATGTAGCTTTTGTTTAATCTTTGTCAGTGCTATGTAATTATATTCCACTGTGTGAATGAATATGCTATAATTTATTTATACACAATTATCTGCTGGACAAGTGTGGGGTTTCCAGTTTCTCAGTATTACAAACAATAGTGTTATGAATATCTACATACCTGTCTGTTGGAGCATAGGTGTGGACATTTTCTTAAATTTTATATATGTTTGGCTTTAAAAGATAATGTTAGATTATTTCTATTGTATGAGAATCACTCTTTTTTTTTTGGTCACAAGCAATACTTACCAGATCATATTGCTCCCACTCTTAGCCAATATTTAGTATTATATACATTGGTAACGACTCATTCAAAGTCAATGCAATAGTACAAAGGTGATTTACAGGGTTTCATATTCTACTTGAAAATAACTTTTAAGAACTGCCACTTGAAAAGAGTATAATATATTTCTCCCTTCTCAAAATATATGTGCAGGATACTAGATTTTCCTCATAAACATATCACAACAAATTAAATACAGAAATAAATGTGAGAAGCTGGCTGTCTCTAAGCCAGACATTAACAGATTTGTAAAACTGTAAAGCAATGCTATTCTTTCACTGAATTAATTTTAAAACTATAGTACTTTTCATAAAATATATTTTTGTTAAAGTATAATACATCTGTTGTTTTGTGAAAGACAGTAAAGGTTTTATCTATTCTCATATCTGTACATACACATATTTAATAGAGGATTTTATAGCAATTTTAAATATACAAAAAGTTACTGTTTTTAATAAAATGAAATTTTAAAGTTACTATTTTAATGTTTATTGTTCAATGTTTTAATTTTTTATAGTATTAATTCACAGCAAACCAAATATCAATAGATATAACCCAAGAAAAACAAAAAGATATTTTGGGTCCTCAACACTTTTTGTTTTGTTTTGTTGGTTTTATTGAGATATGATTTATAAGACTAAAATTTACCAGTTTTAAATAATTATTCAATAATTTTGCCAAATACAAACTGCTGTGTAATCATCATTGCAATAATAACATGGAACATTTTTATTTCCCCAAAAGTTCTTCCTCCCATCCACCTTGGCAAGCACCAATCTGCTTTGTATCACTATTATCTTTGCGTTTTCTAGAACATTATATAGAAATTTAGTCACATAGTTTGCAGTATTTTCATCTGGCTTCTTTTACTTTGAATATTTCTGAAGTTCATTCATGTTGTTGCATCCAGTAGCAGTTTATTCTTTTTACTGATGAGTAGTATTTTATTGTTTACATATACCACAACTTGTTTACACATATATCAGTTGGTGGACATTTAGTTTTATTCGGTTTTGGGGTACTAAGAATAATGTTTTTACATGTATTCATGTCACATATTTGTAAAAATTATTTTTTTTCTTTTGGATTAAAAATCTAGAAATATAATTTCTGGGTCTATGATAAGTAATTGCTTAATATTACAAAAAACTCTCACAATGTTTCCCAAAGTAACTACCATTTTGCATTTTAACTAACAATGTATGAGAGTTTCAATTTTATCACATCATTTTCCAAACTTGGTTTTGTCAGTTATTTTAATTTTAGTCATTCCAGTATACATATTATAGCATTTACAATGTCTTAGATTTACATTTCCCTAATGACTAGTAATATTACATATCTTTTTATGTGTTTGCCATTTGTATATATACTCTGGTGAAAGTCTCCTTAATTCAACATTTTAAATACTGGGCTCTGTGTATTTTTATTACTGCATTATAAGTCCATTCCAGGACTCCTCACTGATGTCAAAATCTGTGGATAATCAAGTACCTTATACAAAATGGCGTAATATACACATACAAAATATGTACATCTTTCCACATATTTTAAATCATTTCTGTATTACTTATAATAACTAAAACAATGCAAATGGCATATAAATCAGTTAATACATTTTTATTGTTGTATTGCTATTTTAATGTATTTATTTAATTTTAGTATTTTCAAACTGTGGTTGGTTGAATCCGCATATGCAGAACCTATGAATATGGAGGTTTGACTGTGTTTATGTATTTAGGATATAAGTCCTTTCCTGGATATATAGTTTTCAAATACTTTCTCCCATTCTCTGACTTGTTCATTTTCTTAACAGTGATTTTTGAAGAATACAAGTTTTACATTTTGATAGTCTAATTTGCTTTCTGTATCTTAAGAAATTCTTGCCCACTCAAAGCTACTTGGATTTTTCAAGTGTTCTATTTTAGAAAGTGTAATGTTTTTCCTGCTACTTTTATGTCCTCAATCTATTTGGAATTAATTTTGAAACATAATCTGGGGTAAAGGTCAATTGTTGTATTTTTGCACATGGATATTCAATTGTTTCTCCACTACAGTTAGAAAAAGTTATTCTTTGACCATTGAGCCACCTTAGCACTTTGTTGAAAATTAGTTGGTTATATATGTGTAGGTTTACTTATGAATTCCTTCTTCTGTGCTATTGATTTATGCCTTTTTTACATCAAACCCCATTATCTAGATTATTGTAGCTTCATAGTAAGGTTTAAAATTAAATTCTCCATCTTTTTTGTTGTTATAATTGTCTGATTTATTTTACATCCATTGCAAGTCAACATAAAATCTTAATTAGTTTGTGAGTTTCTACAAAAAAAGAGTGATTTTAATTTGTATTTGTTGAATTTACAATCAATTTTGGGAACTATTATCATCTAACAATATTGATCATTGATTCATGTTTATCTTTCCATTTATTTGTGCCTTTTAAAATTTTTTCCAAAATATTGTGTATATTTTACTATACATGTTTAGATCATATTTCGTCAATTATCCGTAAGATTTTTCATTTTAATGTAATTTAAATGGTAGTTATAAAAATTAATTTCCTATTTTTTGTTGCTGAAATATAGAAATATAATTGATTTTATACACTGAAGTTGTATCCTGTGGATTTGCTAAGTTCATTGTTTAGATCTTACAACATTTTCTAGGTTATTTCAGATTTTCTACATAAACTTTCATGCTATCTGAAAATAAAGACAGTTTTACATATATCTTTTCAATTATCATACCTTTTTATTTCTTTCTCTTGTATTATTTTCACTAGCAAGGGCCTTCAATGTGATGTTGAAGAGGTTGTGAGTAAACACTCTTGTCTTTTTTCAAATCTTAAGGGAAAGCCTTCAGTTCTTCACAATTGAGCATGATGCTACTGACGGTTTTTGTAGGCTCTATGAATGAGTCTACCTCAGTAGCTGTGCTATGCTGAATCATCAGCTGAGAGTGGCCCCTAGAAAGTACAGAAAGCATTAAAGAGTGATGGATTCCAAAAGTGGCATCAGGGTCGTCAGCAGTCAGTTACATTCCCTGCCTTTGGGGATCTGACAGCCACATTCTCATGGCCATAAGAGATGGACGTTTTTTGGAAGATACAAAGTGTAGCATTCTGTGATCTAATTTATATTTAAAAATCAGGACTCTCTCATGGAGAATAGATTTTAGAAAGGCTACCGAGGGAGTGAGAATGCCATTTGGTTGTTGCAGTATTCAGGTGAAGGATGGTGGTAACTCTGATTTAACAGTAATGGTAGATATTGTGGGATTTAGAATACATTATGAAGGTAAAGCTGAAAGGATTCACCGGTAGATCTAGTGTGGGATAACAGAGAAAGTACTTTTAACTTGAGGTGCAGGCTGCTAGAGGACAAGGAGGTTTTGGGGTGGTAAGTCCACAGTTCAGCCTTATACATGTAAAGTTTTAAATACTTATTGGAGATCTAAATGGAGATGTTGAAGGAAATTGCACATATTAGAGAAAGTGCACATTTTAGCCTGTGAGCCTAACAATGTGACTGAGAAAATAATAGAAGCTGTAACAGTACAGTATTATGCCCTCCCAAGACTAGCATATTCATAGAAGTGCCACTTCGTAAGTGTGGAATCCAGTGTAACTACCTCTATTTTTGTTTATTATTGTTTTTATAATAATATGTAGATAAAAGCTCACTGTAAAAGTAGCATATAAATAATGTGCAAAAAATTATAATAATCATGGGAGCAAATTGGCATAAAGGCAAAAAAATTATTTTTGCTTTCCTTTGATCATACTGTGATTTGGAACAATAGTGAAACGCCTTATAATTGTAACAGAATGTCACTGTAGGATTTAAACTAACTAAAAAAAAATCCAGTAAATATAGATGTTGATATTTCTTGGCTGCATTATCTCAGTTGATATTTGAGCTGTAAAATTCTTTGCTTACTCAATATTAAATTTGAAAATGAAGGATCATATGGTCCAGTGGAAAACCACCTGGTATGCTGTGCAATGCGTTCTCCTGGTCCAGGATAGCCACAGAGATGTTTTGCCGCAAGTTCATAATAATAAACTCAGTGGCTGCTTTAGGTTCCCCTGACAGGACTGAATCAATTTCCTCACAAACATAGGCACTGATATAAATATGGCCACTGTTCCATAAAGTTTAAAATTCAAATTAATGTCAATTTCTTTAATGGCATATCACTTAACATATTGTACAAACTTCCATGTTTCAGGTAAAAATACTGAACATTTATTTCTGAATTGAATGATTATAGTTCATGATGTAAAGCATTCTAAAATTCAAAGCATTCTAAAATATGTGTCAGATTCTGTGGAAACACAGAGCAGCAGATCTTGTAAGTTAATTTTGATCTAAAATATATGCTAGTCCTTATTTTCTTTGCAAGTTCTACCTAGAGTTCATATAGTTGCTGCTATGGAATAAAGTTACATGATCCCACATACACAGAATATTAGTTCCCATGTGTTAGGAGATCATCATTTTTATTGAAACACTGGAATTCTTTGGATGTGATAGATCCAGGCAATGCTAAACCTCCATGACCCTAATTTAATTTTAGGAAATCCAATTCATTGAGCACTTAATTTTAGGCAGGATGATAGAAAATTGCATATCTATTATATCATAGGTTACTGTTTCCATATTTTTATTATTGTATAATTTATACACAGCAAAATTCAACTTTTTAAAATGCAGAGTCTCTGAAAGTTTTGGCAATATATGCAGTTTTGAACTCAGCACAATAATCAAGAAACAGAGTTTTATCATGGCCTTAAATTTCCCCTTCCTTTAAATACAATCTTGCCTTCGATTCTCAGCCTATGGACACCATTGATTTGTGTCCTATTCCTACAGATTGTTTTTCTAGAATGTCACATAAACTAAACCATGTGGCACGTACCCTTTTGAGGCTGGCTTCCTTCACTTAACATGCTACATTTGATAATTATCTACATTATTGGCATATCATTGGTGCATTTCTTGTTATTGTCAATTAGTATTCCATCATTTAATGCTTATTCATATGCCTAATTGTAACTAAGTTGAGATACTATGGTATACACATTTACATAATGTTTTGTGTGAAGAAATTTTTCTTTTTAACTTGTTAAACAGCTAGGAATCGAAATTGTGGGTCACATGATAAGTGTATATTTAATTTCATAAAAGGTTAAAAATATTGTTTTCCAAAGTGGTTGCTCCACTTTGCATTCCCACCAATGATGTATGAGAGTTCCAGTTACTCTGTATTGTCACCAGTACTTGGTGTGGTCATTATTTTATTTTTAAAGCCATTCTAATAGGTTGTGGTGGTATGTCATTGTAATTTTAATTAATTATAGTAAAATTTCAATTGGTATCCTAAAAAAGGCTATGGATAGCCCATATATGGAAATTTCACACTCAAATACTTTTAGTTTTGGAAAGTTTAGTTAAGTGCTATGTCAATCAGTGTGCAAATAATATGATTAAGATTTTTATTCCTTCTCTCTGATTCTTTCTTGTCATTGTTATGGGATGTCATACATAAAATGGCTACAATTCTGAAGGAGGGAAAAAGAGACTAGGGTTTTCCTAAAAGAGAATTCATATGGTTGGGCTTTGAATATTTGATAAATTTCCAAATAAGTTGTTAGTTTTTTTTTTTTTACATCCTTGACATATGAAAATATAACTTTGATGTAGTTTGGATATCTGTCCCCTCTAAATCTCATGTTGAAATATAATTTCCAACGTTGGAGGTGGGGCATGGTGGGAGGTGTTTGGGTCACCAGGGTGGATCCCTTATTAATGGCTTGGGTGCTCTCCCCATAGTAATAAGTGAATCTTTGCTCTGTTAGTTCATGCAAGAGCTGATGGTTTTAAAAACCCAGGCTTCTCTCTTGCTCCTTCTTGCCGTGTGATGTGCTGGCTCCCCATTTGCTTTCCACCATGATTGTAAGCTTCCTGAGTCCTCACCAGGAGCAGATGCCAGCATCAGACTTCCTATACAGCCTGCAGAAGTGTGAGCCAAAATAAACCTATTTTCTTTATAAATTACCCAGCCTCAGGTATTTCTTTACAGCAATGCAAAATGGACCAGCACAACTTATTCAACCAATATTTTTACCTGACAATGAAGGCCAAAAGATCTTAGGACACACTTCATAGATAGATACATAAAAGAGCACTCATACAAAGTTTCTACTTTTATGGAGTTCGAAAAGGAGAACATTTAATTTACATTAAAAATCTATTAAATTCTACTACATAGGGATGAGTTAGCAAAATTTATGGTTATGTAAAAGGCTAGCACATCCTGAGAGACACCTCAATGAAAGCACAACCCATTATAAATCCTCCAAAAGAGAACGCAAAAGAGCAAAATACTTTTTAAATTTTCTTATAAAATACTTTTCTAGGATCCATGGGGAAAAGTTTCATGAAATACACAAGACAATTGCTTTCAACCATCTATTGAATTTTTTGTCTTGCACTTGTTCTGGAAAGAATACACATCAATAATGTAAGCACAACCAAAATCAATATGCTCAAGAAATACATTAAGGAATAAATGCATATAAATTATGAAACCATTTTTGAAATGTTTATGTAAGAAGAGGCATGCAAAGGTATCAGAACAAAACATAAAAATATGGGAAGTCAGATTTTAAAAATTCTCACCTTATTTTAAACTTTTATTTTATAAGAAAATTAATACAGGAACAATTTTATTAAAATTTATTAAAAATAAGCACTCACTCCTATAAATAAAAACCTAAATTGCAATAAAGAATAGAATTAAAAAAAAACTAAATAGGTGATTTAAGACAATATGCCTTTCCTTTTATTTCTAGAAAGGGCAAGGGTATGCATCTATGTAGCTATTGTTAGTTTTGTTTGTTTCAAGCTTATTAAGGTAATATATAAGATTTTTCTTAAAAAATTAATTATAAGATGAATTCATATAATTTGTGTACTAGATTACATTCTAATTAGTGTAATTATGAAGGAGATAGGGGGATTGGGGTCCACCTTCCCATAGCAGAAGATACTTATACTACAACACAGATATTTTGAGTTCCTTTGATACTTAAGAATTTTGTCAAATTGTGTAGATAATCTAATTTCTCTAGACATCAGCTTCTTTCATAATGCAGAGGGAATAGACTGCATTTGTGCTTCCTCCAAATCAGTTATTCATATACTATCTTTCAGATTTTTATCATATCCACATTAACTCAACATTATTTTAAATCCACTCACTTTTTAAAACTTAAATTCTGACTTCAGCCTCATCTCAAGTAATAATATCTATAAAATAGTGTGCATTAAATATGACTCAATTATTTTGTATTTGCATTAAGATAAACACACTTTGCCAGTGTACAATATTTGCTTATGAAAAAACTAAAATAAATTTCCGTATTACTAGTAATGTACAGCATATCACTTACTGGTACTAGACTTATTTTCAACACTAGTATCTTTCCAAATTATGTTAACTGACATTATAAGATACTTAGAATATGATAATGTATTTCATTTTCATAATTTTTTTCTGAGACAGAATTTCTCTCTTGTTGCCCAGGCTGGAGTGCAATGGCGCGATCTCAGCACACCGCAACCTCCGCCTCCCAGGTTCAAGTGATTCTTCTGCCTCAGCTACCCAAGTAGCTGGAATTACAGGCATGCACCACCACATCTGGCTAACTTTGTATTTTTTTTTTTTTAGTAGAGATGGGCTTTCTCCATGTTGGTCAGGCTGGTCTCAAACTCTGCGATCTCAGATGATTCCCCTACCTCGGCCTCCCAAAGTGCTGGGATTACAGGCATGAACCACCACGCCCGACCTGTATTTCATAATTTTAAAGAACAAGTTCTTTTTATGTACTTGAGGCTTGAGACAAAATAGAAAATTGAAATCTACACTTTTTTTATTTTTATGGTTATAGATTACAATTATATATATGTAATAAAATTTATTATAGTAAGTTTTTACAACCTAAAAAGGTGCCTAGATGAGCAAAGAACAATTTTTAGAACTAAAGGATGCCAATATTATATTGGCATTGCATTTCATTATAAAACTAATTCTTGACACATTCATGAAGAACTAAAGAATTTCAGTCTTGTTGAATTTTATTAAAGATGCCCCATATGTTGTGCATATTCAAAATCATTATTACATTTATTCAAATTTTAATACAATGTAGACATTTGTAAGTAAGATCATGAATAGTTTTAAACTAGTTTTAATTTCTTTTAGTGTTGTGTACAGTTTTATAAACCTCATATTTTAATATGAACTTCAAACTTTGTTAAACCTTAGGTAATCATTTTTCCCTCAAATTGCTACATAAAAGCTAGAACTGTCAAAGGGAGCCTATATCATGAAAAACAATCAAAACATCCCTGAGAAGAACTGATTTTAATGCTTTAATAAATAGTTACATGTAACATAGCAGCCTTCAAATTTTACTTAGCACCACGCTTCTAGTGCCGTAGCTCCATTTGACCCTATAAAATGCTATTAATGGCTCTATTTACTAAAATTTATTGCTACCAAGATGGAAAGCCATAATGCCATGAAACTGGTAATGCAGCCATATGCAACCTCAAGCTCTGTAACATGGCTATATTTTGAAATCATTAAAATGCAGATGAGGATTAAGCTAAAGCCTGATTTTCTGATTGCTTTTAGACTATTGAGTAGTTCTTAAAATATGTGTATGGGTGAATGTGTATAAATAACATGCATATTAGCGTATTTTAAAATTGCTCGGATGGGAAGGGTATTATCTTCGGCCCATGATTTCCCAGTTATTTTTAAAATGTTCTGTGGTTCATTAAGTAATCATTTGAGTTCCTGGTTTCCACTCTTATAATTATAAATATATAGCTTTCTCCATTTTTTCCTACAAATTTTCAGGTGTTACCTGTATGTGATATTTAAAATGTTCTAGAACTGAGAAATGTTCCCATTATAACACTTTGTATCACCTGTTAGCTTCATATTATTGTGGGGTTTTTAAAATCAGTAGATATTATTGTTCTAGGCAAACTTTTTTAATGGTGTATATTCATACATGCATACATTAACCAATGTCTTTATCTATTATAAAACTTCTTGGATAGAAATCTTGACTTTGTGTTAACCTATTCTTTCGAGATATGAATGAAAACATCTCTCTATCTAGAGAACATGCTTATTAACTACAGGACAAAGCACCACATTATCTAGTCTATTTCTATAGAAATTAAAATCAATTGGAACACTAAAGTTTGATATTTCAAAGTAGAAATGATTTTTTAGGAGAGATATTTCCCATATCCTTCATATTTGATAGTTACCCTGTCTCTGTTTAAAAAGGTTCCAGTTTTTTAATTCTTTCTTTGAGCTTCCTGCTTTTACTAAGCTCACTGCCTCTTACTGGCACTAAATGGACAAAAGAGGGCCCTTCACAGACCACTTAGTTCTCTTCCATTGCTCTATACCCACTGACCCATGGACACTGCAATAAAAAATATATATTATGGAGAAAATTATTACTTCCTATACTTGTTAGAATTGATAATATAATTCTGGGGACATCTTGACATTATATTTCTCATTTCATTCTAAACTGTCTCAACCATGACAATGGCCTCAGCTACTTTATATATTCATCAACAGCTTTCAAAGATAAACATTCTCTTCTCATCACTTTTGAGGTACAGAATCTATTCTTCAGTTCCATTATGAAACACCTTAAACTTAGTATTTCTCAAACCCATGACATTCTCAGCCTAATATGCTCCTGCCCACCTGTTCCCTTTCTGTGTTAATAGTATCACTATAGCACTTGAGTACTCTAAAAAACACATTCGACTCTAGCTGGCTTCTCAAATTACAATCTTGACTTCTTCATTTATCGACCACACTGCAATTGGAATGTGATCTACTTAAAAGGCAGATCTTAACCTGCCATTCACTATTTTAGAAAAATTAATACTTCAAAAACATCTATAGATAAAGTTTGAACTCCATGGAGGAACATACAATTTCTACCTCAGAGAGGTAGAGGGACAATCTTGCATACTCCTTTCCTTGCTTCTTTTACCAGCTCACTTCTGCCTTTGGGTTATGTTCAGCCATTGGGAAACATTAGGGGAATAGAGTCAAGGACTGGAGTTAGGGGAGGAGAACCATACTGATTTAACTACTATAATTTTGTAACCCATTTATATATATATATATATATATATATATATATATATATATGCACACACACACATATATACATATATACACACACACACACACATACACACACATTTTTTCCAGGAAGTATAATCCCTCAAGTTTTTTTTTTTTCAAGATCGCTCTGGCTATTTGGGCTCTTTGTGGTTCCATATGAATGGTAGGATTATCTTTTATATTTATGTAAAAATTTCCATTGATATTTTGATAGGGATTGTATTGAATAAGGAGATGGCTTTGGCATATATGGACATTTTAATGGTATTAAAGTCTTCTAATCCATGAAGACAAAATGTAATTCTATGTATTTGTGTCTTTTAAAATTAACTTAATAAATGTTTTATAGTTTTCAGTGTATAAGTATTTTACATCCTGGTTAAGTTTATCCCTACTTTATTATTTTTAACGCTATTGTATATGGATTTTTAAAAGGTTTTTTGGACAGTTCGTTGTTAGTGTGTAAGAAATACAATTTATTTTTGTATATCAATTTTGTTTCTGCATGGTTACTGAATTATTTATTAGTTCTACCAGTTGGGTGGGTGTGTGTGTGTGTGCACGTGCACAGGGAGTATTGTTAGGGTTTTCTACATATAAAATTATGTCATTTGCAAACAGAGACGGTTTTATCTTCTCATTTTTAATTTGGATGTAATTTATTTCTTTTTCTTGCCTCTTTATTCTGGCTAGGATCTTGTTGAATAGAAGTGATGGGAGTGAACATCCTTATCTGCTCCTAATCTTAAAGGAAAAACTTTTAGTTTTTCACCATTGAGTATGACGTTAATTGTGGGCTTTTCATATATTACCTTTTTATATTGAAGTAAATTTTTTCTATACCAGTTTGTTAAGAGTTTTTATCATAAAAGAGTGTTTAATGAAACAGAATACAGCATAGAAAAATATGCACACAGGTACAGTTAACTGATCTTTGAAAAGACTATAAAAAATGAATACAAGAAAGAAAGAATAGTCTCTACAACAAATGGTGTTTGGAAAACTGAATATCACATGCAATATAATTAAATTAGCACCTTATATTATACATTAAAAAGACTCAAAATCTATTAAAGATTTAACCATAGAATTGAAAACAGTAAGAGTCATAGAATACACATGGGGGAATCTTCTGGACAGTGATTTTGGCAATGATTTTTTGTATATGACACTAAAAGCATAAACAGCAAAAGTAATAAATAGACAAGTGGTACCACATCAAACTAAAATGCTTTGTACAGCAATGGAAACAACTAACAAACTTTAAAGTCATCCCACAGAATGGTAGAAAATATTTACAAACTATGTATCATATAAGGGGTTAATATCCAAATATATAAGGAGTGTCCACAATTCAATAGCAAAGACACAAATAACCTGATTTAAAAATGGGCAAAAGACTTGAACAGTCATTTGTCCAAAGAAGGCAATCAAATAGCCCACAGGTATATTAAAAGATGCTCAATGTCACTAATGATTAGGGAAATGCAAATAAAAACCATGATGAGATACTACCTTATACCCTTTAGGATGACCACTGTCCAAAACAGACAAAAAACCCCAACAAAACAACAAAAGATTAATGTTGGCAAGGGTTTGGAAAATTGGAATCATTGTACACTATTGATGTGAATGTAACATGGTACAGCTGCTATGAAAAATAGTAGAGAGGTTTCTCCAAATTAAAAATAGAACTATCATATGATTCAGAAATCTCACTTCTGGGTATATATCCAAAAGAATTGAAATCAGGATCTTGAAGAGATATTTGTATTTCCATGTTTATTACACTACTATTCAAAATAGCCAAGATATGGAAGCCACATAAATGTCTTTTGAAAGATGAATGGAAAAAATTGTGGCAAGTACACATAATGAAGTACTGTTAAGTTTTATTAAAGAAGTAAATCCTGAAATATGTGACAACATGGATTAACCAGGGGGGCATTATACTAAGAGAAATAAACCAGTTACAGAAGGACAAATACTGCATGATTCCATTCATATCAGGTATACAAAATAGTCAAACTTATAGAAACAGAGAGTAGAATGGTGGTTGTCCAGTGCTAGAGTGAGAGGGAAATGGGGAGGTGTTGTTTAATGGCTATGAAGTTTCAGTTTCAGTTACGCAAGATGAGTAAATTCTAGCGGACTGCTGTGTAGCGTTGTGCCTATAGTTAACTATTCTGTATTGTGCACTTCAAATTTATTAGTAGGGTAGATCTCATCTTAAGAGAGTTCTTATCACAACTTAAAAAAAATAACAACATTCAGGCCGAGTGTGGTGGCTCACGCCTGTAATCCAAGCACTCTGGAGGCCAAGGCAGGTGGATCACCTGAGATCGGAAGTTCAAGACCAGCCTGACCAACACGGTGAAACCTTGTCTTTAAAAAAAAAAAGAAAGAAAGAAAGAAAGAAAAAAATAACAACATTCAAAGAGAGAGAAAAACTGGGGAGAAAGATCTCTTCCCTTGTCTTTTGAAATGGCTGCATGTTCTTTGTGATTCCCACTAAGATGGGACAGCTCTGTCTCCTCAGCTTTGGCAAGGTTTCTTCCTTATTTTGTATCTTCAGCTCTAAAAGTGGTAATAATTTCCTGCAGATACATACTAATCTCTGGACTTTTTCCCATTCATTTTTTTTGTCTTCCTTGCTCCTCAGTCACCTTTTATTCTAGTTGTTATTCCTCATTTACCTGATGGAAACTTTAATGATAGAATTTTATGTAAGTACATCCCAAACTGATCTCAGAAATTAAAAGTAAGAATGTTATTGGAGCCAGGCTTTCCTCATCTGTATAATCATTAGTCATTTGGACAAATCCCTAACAACTTTCTGAGCCTCTTTTTCCTCATCTGAATGTCTGGGGATTCTAACACCTGCCCCACAGGAAGATACAGGATTAATTTAGACACATGGAAATGCGTATTTAACACAGTACTTAGGATCCAGCAAGCACTCACTACATGGCTTTTGTTGCTGTTCCTTTGTGGACTATATGGTCCCAAAAGGTAACAATTGCATCAGGACATTCAGCGCCGAAGCAGCAATGCCTAGCCACGTACATAGAGTAAATGCTCACTAAATATTAGTTGGATGAATAATCAACCTCTCTTTTTAAAAGATTTCTCCTTTCCTCCATTCTCAATGCATGACTTTGTCTTAGGGCATCATGTCTTCTACCTGAATGATTGTGGTAAGTTTTTTTTTCTTTTTCTTTGAGACAGAGTTTCACTCTGTCGCCAGGCTCCATGCTGGAGTGCAGTGGCACGATCTCGGCTCACTGCAACCTCCGCCTCCCGGGTTCAAGCAATTCTCCTGCCTCAGCCCCCCGAGTAGCTGGCGTGGGCCACAAAGCCAAGCTAACTTTTGTATTTTAGTAGAGACTGGGTTTCACTATGTTGGCCAGGATGGTCTCCGTCTCTTGACCTCGTGATCTGCCTGCCTGGGTCTCCCAAAGTGCTGGGATTATAGGCGTGAGCCACAGCCCCCCGCTTGTGGTACATTCTTAACTGTTTTTCCTGCATCCTATCTTTTAGTATTCTTCTATTTATTTAGATTGATCTCTAAGATTGACAAATCCATCTTAATTATCTTTTATGCTTTCCTATAACTTTTAAAATGAAGTGCAAACTCCTTAGCATGATTTGGTTTATGCTGCACTTTTTTTGAATCCTTATTACAATACTAGGCTCACATCTTTACCACTTTCTGCCTTGCTTTATGACTTACTTGCAATTTCCTGAGTGAACCGAGCACCCTCTTGCTCAATTCTATTTATATTAGCTTATTTCCTCCTCATAGCATTCTTCTTAATTTCAAAATAATCTTAACTGTGTTTTTACTCAACCACTCAGCTTAGTAGTCAACTTTTTTTTTAAATTCCTTCCACTTTCATATGTATTTACCACAGTCTCCCCCACCCCCACACCACCTACATTGTAATTTTTTGATTATGTCTCTCTCAGTTGATGGTAAGTCCCTTTTTTCTAGGAATTTGGCACATAGCAGTTATTTAATAAACATTTTCTTCATAAGAAATTAAGAAATGACTGAGAACTGTACTCTTACGTAACGCCAAAAGATGCATCTTTTTTTCTGAGTCAATCATTCTGTTAATCTATCCTTTTAAAAAGGATTATTCAGATTATTCAGCCAAATCTTTTTTCTTATTAAAAAAACATATGAAACACTTTACTAAGGTTCATACACCGTATATTACAATAGTTCTTTGATATATTATTCTGGAAACCATGCTCATTCTCCTCCTAAAAGGTAATAAGCTTCTTCTGAAAGTATTTTTTTATATGAATATATTATATGGTTTCATGAATATTGTTTATGAGGTGTTAACAACCTATTGTTTTGCTAATTCATTTAAAAACATTATCCAGATCCTGGGGAAAATGGCAGAGGGAAGGCAGGAATAATTAACTTGCAGCTCCCACTCAGATGGACAGAGCAGTGTGTGGAGATCCACATTGTAAACTTTTGCTCCAAGAACAAAAACATATCATGAAAGCCAAGAGACATACCATGAAAGCCAAGAGAATTCATAGACCCTTTGAAGGAGGGAGGTGGATTGCCACTGCAGCCTCTGTGGGACAGCTTGCTTTCTCATCTGGGAGGCTTATAGCTCAAGCTGACTGTGAGTCAGCTTGCTTTCTCATCTGGGAGGCATATAGCCTGAGGCAAGTTCTCCTCCCTACTCACAAGCTGCCTAGAAATAAACTCAAGTGTTTGGCAGGAGCACAATGGGAGTGACACAGGCCTTTTAGGCTATGGGCTGCTTGGGAGGTGGGTGAGGCCAGCTTTCCTCTAATTCCCTGGTGATTTGTGTGGCAGCAGAAGCAACCATAATCCCCACTAAGACATAATTCTCAATGTCCTAAGAACCACACCCTCATTCCCCACAGCAGCCACAGCAAGCCCCACCCAAGGAGAGTCTGAGCTCAGACATGCCCCCACCTGATGGTCTTTCTCTACCCACTTTGATAGCCTAAGACAAGGAGCATAATCTCTTGGGAGCTCTATGGCCCAGCACATCACCTGATCCACTCTATACTATTACAGCTGATATACTTTTGAAAGCACTGTCTCTTGGCTGGAGACCAATAACAGAAAACTAGTGCACTTGACAAAAATACAACCAAGAATCCTCAGAAAGTCCCACTTCACTCGTCTGCTACTTCCATTGGGGCAGGTGCTGGTATCCATTAACTGAGAGACCTGAAGATAAATCACATCACAAGACTCTTTATAGACATTCCCCAGTACCAGTCCAGAGCTCAGTATCTCCACTTGGGTGGCTCATTCAGAAGAGAAATAACAATCACTGCAGTTCAGCTTTCAAGAAGCCCCATCCCTAGGGAAAGGGGGAGAGCACTACATTAAGGGAGTGCCCCACTGAAAAAAAATATCTGGACAGCAGCCCTTGCTTGAGTCCCAGATCTTCCTTCTGACATAGTCTTCCCAAATGAAAAGGAAGCAGAAAAACAATTCTTGGTAATATGATGAAACAAGGTTCTTTAACACCCCCCAAAATATTACACTAGCTCATGAGCAATGGATCCAAACTAAGACAAAATCTCTGACTTGCCAGAAAAAAAATTCAAAAGGTCAACAATGAAGCCAATCTAGGCTTTTGAATTAACCCAATACAACAAAGACAAAGAAAAGAATTTAAAAAAAAAAGATACAAAGCCTCCAAGAAGTTTGGGATTATGTTTAATGACAAAACTTAAAAATAACTCATTCCCAAGGTATAAGAGAAATCTAAAATTTTGGAAAACATATTTGAGGGAATAATTGAGCAGAACTTCTCTGGCCTTGCTAGAGATCTAGACATCCAAATACAAGGAGCTCAAAGAACACCTGGGAAATTCGATGCAAAAAGAACATATACACATAGTCATCAGGTTATCTAAAGTCAGGACTAGGAAAGAATCTTAAGAGCTATGAGGCAAAAGATTCAGGTAACCAATAAAGAAAACCTATTAGATTAACAGCAGATTCCTCGGCAGAAACCCTCCAAGCTAGAAGGAATTGCAGTCATATTTTTAGCCTCCTTGAGCAAAATAATGATCAGCTAAGAATTTTGTATCCAGCAAAGTTAAACTTAATAAATGAAGGAAAAGGTAATCTTTTTCAGACAAACAAATGCTGAGAGAATTTGCTACTATCAAGCCAGCACTACAATAACAGCAAAAAGTAGTTCTAAGTCTTGAAACAAACCCTTAAAATACACCAAAATAGAATCTCCTTGATGCATAAATTTCACAGGATCTATAAAATAACAGCACAATGAAAAAAAAAATCCAAGGTATTCAGGCAATAAATAGCATGATGAATATAATAGTACCTCACATATCAATACTAATATTGAATTTAAATGACCTAAATGCTCCACTTAAAAGATACAGAATGGCAGATAGATAAGATTTCACCAACTAAGTATCTGCTGTCTTCAAGAGACTCATCTGACACCTAAGGACTCACATAAACTTAAGGTAAAGGGGTGGGAAAAGATATTCCATGCAAATGTTCACCAAAAGCAAGCTGGAGTAGGTATTCTTATATCAGACAAACTTTAAAGTGACAGCAGTTGATAAAGACAAAGAGGAACATTATATAATAATAAAAGACTAGTCCAACAGGAAAATATCATTATACTAAATATATATGCACCTAACACTGGAGGTACCAAATTTATAAAACAATAACTACTAGACATAAGAAATGAGATAGAAACACAATAATAGTGGGGGACTTTAGTACTCCACTGGAAGCACTAGACAGTTCATCAAGACAGAAAGCCAACAAAGAAAAAATAGACTGAAAGTATACCTAGAACACATGAGCTTAACAGATATTTATAGTCTATCTAAAAATTGCAGAATATACATTCTATTCATTAGCACTTGGAACATTCTCCAAGATAAACCATATGTTAGACCACAAAACAAGTCTCAAAAAATTTAAGAAAATTAAAATTATAGCAAGTGCTCTCTCACACCACAGTGAAATAAAATTGAAAATCGACTCCAAAAGGAACTCTCAAAACCATGCAAGTACATGGAAATTAAATAACCTGCTCCTGAATGCTCATTAGGTAAACCATGAAAGCAAGATGGAAATTTAAAACTTCTTTGAACTGAATGATAATAGTGACAAAACCTATCAAAACCTCTGGGATTCAGCAAAGGCAGTGTAAAGAGGGAAGTTCATAGCATTAAATGTCTACATCAAAAAGCCTGAAAGAGCACAAATAGACAATCTAAGGTCCACCTCAAGGAGCTAGAGAAATGAAAACAAACCAAATCCAAACCCAGCAGAGTAAAAGAAGTAACAAAGATCAGGGCAGATACTAAATGAAATTGAAACAACAATAACAACAACAACAACAACAAAAATACAAAAGATAAATAAAACAAAAGGCTAGTGTTTTGAAAAGAGAAATAAAATTGATAGGCCACTGATGAGATTAACCAAGAAAAGAGGAGAGAAGATCCAAATAAGTTCAACAGAAACAAAATAGGAGATATTACAACCAATACCACAGAAATATGAAAGATATTCAAGGCTACTATGAATACCTTTGTGTGCACAAGCTAGAAAACGAGAGGAAATGGATCAATTCCTGGAACTATACAACCATTCTAGATTAAACCAGGACAACATAGAAAGTCTAAGAAGACCAGTAACAAGCAGCAAGACCGAAATGGTAACAAAAAAATTGCCAATAAAAAAAAGTTCAGGACCAGATGGATTCATAGCTGAATTCTATCAGACATTCAAAGAAGAACTGATATCAATCCTATTGACACTATTACAAAAGATAGAGGAAAAAGGAGTCCTCCTTAAATCATTTTATAATGCCAGTATCAACTTAATACCAAAACTAGGTAAGGACATAACAGAAAAAGAAAACTACAGACAAATGTCTATGATGAAAATAGATGCAAAATTCCTCAACAAAATACTAGTTAAATAACCTAACAGCATATCAAAAAGATAATCCACCATGATCAACTGGTTTTATACAAGGGATGCAGGGATGGTTTAACATACACAAGTCACTAAATGTGATACAGCACATAAACAGAATTAAAAACAAAAATCACATGATCATCTCAATAGATGCAGGAAAAGCATTTGACAGTATCTGGCATCCCTTTATGATTAAAACTCTCAGAAAATTTGGCAAAGAAGGGACATATCTTCTGGTAATAAAAGCCATCTATGACAAATCCACAGCCAACATTATATTGAATGAGGAATAATTGAAAGCATTACCCCTGAGAACTGGAACAAGATAAGGAAGCCCACTTTCACCATTTCTATTCAACATAGTACCAGAAGTCCTAGCCAGAGCAAACAGACAAGAGAAAGAAATAAAGAGCATCCGAATCAGTCAAGATGAAGTTAAACTGTCACTGTTTGCTGATGATATGATCAAATACCTTGAAAACCCTGAAGACTCATCCAAAAAGGTCCTAGATCTGATTTCAGCAAAGATTCAGGATACAAAATTAACATACGCAAATCAGTAGCCCTGCTGTACACCAATAGTGACCAAGCTAAGAAACAAAGCAAGAACTCACCTCTTTTTACAGTAGCTGCAAAAAAAAATAAAAAATAATAACTTACGAATATACTTAACCAAGGACATAGAAGATCTCTACAAGGAAAACTACAAATTCAATTCAATTCCTATCAAAATACCACAATCATCCTTCAAATAACTAGAGAAAAACAATCCTAAAATTCATATGGAACCAAAAAAGACCCCATATAGTCAAAACAAGCCTAAGCAAAAAGAACAAATCTGTAGGCATCATATTACCCCAATTCAAACTATACTATAAGGTTATAGTCATCAAAACAGCATGGTAGTAGTGTAATAACAAGCATATAAACCAATGGAGCAGAATAGAAACCCCAGAAATATAGTCTAATACTTACAGTCAACTGATCTTTGACAAAGCAAATAAAAACATAAAATGGGAAAAGGTCACCCTATTCAATAAATGATGCTAGGGTAACTGACAAGCCACATATAGAAAAATGAAACTGGATCCTCACTCATCTTATACAAAAATCAACTCAAAATGGACAAAGACTTAAATCTAAGACCTGAAAACATAAAAATTCTAGAAGATACATTGGAAAAATCTTTCTGGACATTGGCTTAGTCAAAGACTTCACGACCAAGAATCCAAAAGCAAAGGCAACAAAAGTAAAGATAAATAGATGAGACTTAATTAAAGAGCTTCCTGTACAGAAATAAATAATGGGCAGAGTAAACAGACAATCTACAGAGTGGGAGAAACCTTCACAACCTATACATCCAACAAAGGACTAATACCTAGCATCTACAAAGAACTCAAACAAATCTGCAAGAAAAAAAAAATAATCCCATCAAAAAGTGGGCTAAGGACATACATGTATAGACAATTCTCAAAAGAAGATATATAAACGGCCAACAAACACATGAAAAAATGCTCAATGTCACTAATTATCAGAAAAATGCAAATAAAACCACAATGCAATACCACCTTACTCCTTCAAGAATGGCCATAATCAAAATATTAAAAAGTAATAGATGATGGCATGGATGTGGTGAAAGGGAACAGTTTTACACTGTTAGTGGGAATCTAAACTAGTACAACCACTATGGAAAACTGGAGATTCCTTAAAGAACTAAAAGCAGATCTACATTTGATCCATCCATCAATCCCACTACTGGGTGTCTACTAGGAGGAAAAGAAGTCATTATACGAAAAGATACTTGAACACACATTTATAGCAGCAAAATTTGCAATTGCAAAAATATGGAACCATCCCAAATGCCCATCAGTCAAGGAGTGGATAAAAAAATGTGATACAAACACACACATACACACATTGGTGTTTATCAGGGCTACTGATTTGTGTATGTTTTGTATGTTTGTGTGTGTGTGTGGTGGGGGATGTGTGTGTGTTTACATCCTACTCAGTCATAAAAAGGAATGAAACAATGGCATTTACAGCAAGCTGGATGGAATCTGAGACCATTATTCAAAGTGAGGTAACTTGGAAAACCAAACATCATATGTTCTTACTTATAAGTGGGTGCTAAGCTATGAAGATGCAAAGACATAAGAATGACACAATGGACTTTGGGCTTTGGGAGAAAGAGTGGGAGGGGAGTGAGGGATAAAACACAAAACATTGGATACACTGTACACTGCTTGGGTGATGGGCACACCAAAGTCTCAGATATCACCACTAAGGAATATATGTAATCATACACTGCCTGTTCACCCAAATCCTATTGAAATAAATTTTAAAAAGAGTAAGTTCAAAAGATCTACTGTACAGCAAATAAATAAATGAATGAATAATAAATAAATAAAATGTTATTCAAAATTAATGCCAGATTTTCTTGGCTTGTTGTTTGCAGAATTCATTATTTTATTCTTTTTTAAACAAAAATTGTGTTTCTCTGTCTGGCAATATTCTTGTGAAATCTTCTGATTCTTAAAAGTAATGGGCATCTCTTCATCTCTGTGTTACCACAGTGCCCCGGAATAAATTTCTTCTGGCAGTGGAACTTAAACTCATTTAGAGCAGGGAAGTGGTCTTGCAAAATTTCTTCACCATTTGTATTTCAATTATTTTTGATCAATGTTGATTTAGACTTTAGTTTAAAGTTCAAGTTTTTGGCAGAGAAGATTGATTCTAATTCTTGTGTTGTAGAAATGAGGCAGAGCAAACAGACAACCCACAGAGTGGGAGAAACCTTCACAACCTATACTACTGTGACTTCCGTGAATGTGGTGCGCACGTGTGTGCACGCACACACACACACCACCTTCCATATCTGAGAAAAGAAGAGTAGTGGAAGAGAAGCTTCTTCTCAAATGTCTTTTCTCACTAATTGGAAGTCTAAAAATTATCAGGGGAGCAGAGGGCTGTTTTTTTCTTTAACTTTTTTTTTTTCAGTTTAAAGGCAATGAGGAAAAGAGCTAATAGACTACTGAGTGACTACCAAGTAAAAAGTAACCACTGATTAAGAATATCTATGCAAGACCTTGACTTCACATATGTGAGACTTATTTGTGTATGTGTGTGTGTCTGTGTTAAATAAATGAATTTTGCTCTTAGATATAAGAAATTTCATTTTCTTTTTACTTCCACTAAATTACTAATTGTGTGTCTGTGAATTGAATAAAAAATCTCATATCCTTCCTAGAGTGATTACATGCCTAAGATAAAAGATGTAAAGAAATTCCAGGAAAATAAATATGAACATACCTATTGTCCTGTACACATCTGGACACTGCAAAAATTTGAACCATCCATAAATATTGTTAACCATGAATAGACAATAAATTTCTATCAATGGCTGGCAACATAGTCAATCTTTAATATCTCATTTAATGAGCTACATAAAAAAGATATGTTACATTTAAATCATTTTTATTGTAGTTGATGCTTTGTTATTTTTATTTTTAAAAAACCACAGACTTGCTGTAAATTATTTTTTTGCCAGGGACAATGATTTAATTCTACTTAATTAATTCTATTAGTTATATTTAATTTCTACTAAAGATAAATAATACCACAAAGCTAATTAAAATAAAATGGAATAAAATAGATTTTTAATGAATTAAGCCTTAGACAATGTAAAATTGCATGATTTCCTATTTGCTTTCTTTGCACAGGAAAACATTAGGTATGATTTAATTTTGGTAATCAATAGAATCCATCTGTTTGTTTTATAGTTGTATTCATACTTCATAGTTCTATTTAAATTGGCAACTTTCTTTTGTTATCAAGCTAGTGTTATGGTTAGATACTAACTACTAGAGAGCCAAGGACTAATACTTTATGTTGCCTTAGAATTATGTGGTATTCTAGAATATGGGGATCATTAGAAAATTACTGATTTTTTAAAGTTAGTTAATGAAAGACATCAATTTTAATTGTAGGTATACTATGTATTTAGATAATTTATTAACCATTTAAATATTTTTTCTGTGTTATCTAACAACCCCCATACTAGCAAACATATGCCAATTGGTAAACTTAAATTTTAACGTATATTTAGTTAAATTATACTAAATTCATATATTTGTTAATTTTCCTGATTATTGAAGAAATATTTATTCTGTGTAGGAACTCAATATTACTGAAATAAATATTTAAAAATAAAAATCACCTGTTATTCTAGCTCTCAGAAATAACTGATTTTGCAAATTTAAAATACCTGTATACATCTACACTTACATATATACACATGCACTGATATAGAAAGATATTTATTTCTTTTTTATTGTTTGAAACAGGGTCTCAATATGTTGCCCAGGCTGGTGTCCAACTCTTGGCCTGAAGCAATCTCCCATCTTGGTCTCTTCAACTGCTAAAATTAAACCTTAAGCCATTGCCTTTAGTCAGACATTTGTTATATTGTAAAACTTCTTCAGTGACTTAATGTATTAAGGTTTTTTAAATTCTTATATATTTCTACTTTATTTTACTAATGATAGTAACAATTAGCTATCATCATATATACTAGCTTGAAAAGATATCAATATTTATAACTTTAAAGGGTTTCCAAGGTCAGTTTTTTACTGCTGTGGGGCAAATACAGTTAAACAGAATTCATTACTCTAAAACTTCTCAGAGGCATTCATATGCTACTATGTCTTGTGAATTTTCAAAGGAAATATAATATAGTGTTCCCCAGCTTATTTTATTATAAAATTCTGCTCTTTTTTCCTAGGAGAGTCTTATGGGACTGAAGTTCCTTCAAACACAATTGGGGAAAATGCTGACTCAGGCATCTGGCCAGATTTTCAAAGAGAGATTAGATCCTAAGAATGAGTTCTTTAAATAATTGATTTTAGCCTTACTGTGTTGTTCAGGCAATTGAAAATACAGTGGATCTTTCCTGGAAGGATTGATATTTTGACTTGTGACTATAGATTTATCTTTTGGGTATGATTTCATTTATACTCTTGTTACTGATATTGACCTGGCACCATATGTGGTACATAATATGACACAATAAAAATATATTGATTATATAAATAGATTGTTAGTAATGTTTAGGATTATGAAAAGGATAAATGATAACTATTGTGATTAGCTAGCGGAGGTGGTAGATGAGAAAGTTATTTATTTAGTTCACAACTACTACAGTAGGAAATATATTTATATATAATTTAATCTCCTACATAACCATCTCCTTGGCATATGTATACCTTTCCAACATACAGATGTAGAAACCAAAGAGTATGCTTGAGTAACTGGCCCAAAGTTATAAGCATAGTAAGCCAAATATTTAGTGAATATTATCGCTGATTCTATAATTACTGAGTATTTTAGCTGCTGTTTAATCATTATTCAATATATCAGTAATGGAAAGAACATGACAGACACAAACACACACACACATAAACACACAAACACACACACATATACACACACATGGTTGGCCCTTGAAGAATGCAGAAATTAAGGATGCCATCCCCTGCCCAGCTGAAAATTGCATATAATGTTTGACTTTCAAAACTAAACTACTAACAGCCTACTGTTGACCAGAAGCCTTATCAATAACATAAACACCCAATTAATACATATTTGTATGTTATATGTATTATACATTGTATTCTTACCATAAAGTAAGCTAGAAAACAGAAAATTTTATTAAAAATGTCATAAACAAAAACATATTTATTCTGGAAGTGGATCATGATAAAGGTCTTCATCCTCATTGTTGATATGTTGAGTAGATGGAGGAGGAAGAGAAGGAGGAGGAGGAGGAGAAAGGTTAGCCTTGCTCTTTGAGGGGTGGCAGAGTCAGAAGAGGTAGAGGAGTTGGAAGCGGAGGCAAGTTCATTTGATATAATTTTCACTGAAAAAATTTTGAGTCTATATGAATCTTCACAGTTCAAGCCCCGTTGCTCAAGGGTCAACAGTATTTAGTCTTAAGCTATTTAGGATGATGGAATTATGCAAAATCACTAACTTGAATAATTGAAGAGTTCACGAACCTCATTAATGAAGGTGGAGACTAAGTCCTAGAAAATTCAAATAATTGAATTGCTCCAATTCTGACTGATGTCTTCAAAATAATTGTTAAACAGAAAACAGGATACTAAAATCATGTTAGACACAAATCATAATAAAATGAACATGTCTAGAAGCACACAACTTATCTAAAGAATTTGAACTTAATATTGCATTTACTTCTCCATTATTCTCTCATCTGCTGCTTCTGTTCCCTGTTGAGAAGCAAGCATAATCCCAACAGTTTGGTTACTCATCTCTGGCTTTGGTTTATTAGTTGTATTATTCCAGGCTCTCATTGCTATAAAGAAATAGCTTAGCTCCATCTATAAGTAAATTGATGGAGCTGAAAAACACAGCACGAGAACTTCACGAAGCATGCACAAGTTTCAACAGCCGAATTGACCAAGAAGGAGAAAGGATATCAGAGGTGGAAGATCAACTCAATGAAATAAAACAAGAAGGCAAGACGACAGAAAAAAGGGTAAAAAGGAATGAACAAAGTCTCCAAGAAATATGGGACTATGTGAAAAGACCTAATCTACGTTTGATAGGTGTACCTGAATGTGACGAAGAGAACGAATCCAAGCTGGAAAATACTCTTCAGGATATT
>CAUYQU010005460.1:0-23089 GCA_963574635.1 Cheracebus regulus
ATTTATCCACCTCTCGTCTTTGTAATTGCCGACTTTCAGATTGGGTCTCTGAGTGGACGTCTGGCTTGTTGGTGATGAAGTTTTTTCTGTTTCTTAGTTTTCCTTCGGGGGGCGCCCCTTCCCCACAGAGCTGGGCCTTCCTGGGTTCAGCTGTGCTTGTTCTCAGTCCTCAGCACTTCCAATTGCTTTTCTCCTTGTGGGGATGGGACCGGCTGAGCCCCACTAAAAGGGCATCCAGTCCCGTACACTCCGCACCGAGAAGCGCCACGCCGGCCAAAAGAGTCGCGCTGGCGACCCGTGTGGCTCCTTCGCCAGGAATCTCCCAGTTTGTGGGCATCAGATATTCGTCTGCAATTGCGGCATCCACTCGCTCTCTGCACTTTCACTGGGAGCTACAATCCTGAGCTGCTGCTACGTGGCCACCTTGGATCTCTCTCCAGTAATACACTTTTAAAGAAAAAAAATGTCTGGAATAATTCCCTAGAAAACAAGGCAAAATTGATAAGATTTTGCCTCCTTCCAGAAAGTGAAGTTTGTAAAGATTGTGAACGTTCTGCAAAGGCCTTGAAAAGGTCAGCTAGGTGATAGCATGTAGTTTCAGAGTCCTGTTTCATGGTTCTTCTAGCCAGACAATTAATCCTAGTGTACGTGAGGGCTTGAAAGGTCAACATCTGCCAGTTACTGCTCCTTTGCCACACAATAAAGACCCCATCATCAATGGACAACTAATAAGAAGTGAACTTGAGGTAGAACTTTTCAAGGTAGCAATAATATTTTTCTGTGGGTAGCTTTTGGGAAAGAGGGATACATTGGTTATTGTCTCTCTGTGTCCAGTAGTGTACAATCAACATTTTCTAGTGTTTCTTTAGTTCCCTCCTCTTCTCTTCTCTCTAAAGACTTTTACCAATAGGAAAAACATTTAAATTTAAGTTCTCAAAATTTCATGATTCATTCTTAGTAAGGAGATTACCCTAAAGAGCAGGATGGGCCCAATGAAGTATAATTTTAATTGGGACATTTTCCTTAAAATATATATAATTGTCAGCATTTCGGAGTAAAGAGAATTATCACGGGAAAGAAATCCCTATCATGATCTCTTAAAAAATATTTGTAAGAGTGCCAGCTTCTTAACAGTAGTGAATATTTTATTTCAATAATTTTAAAACTTAAAGCTTTGTTTTTTTTATTCCCATTTCTCTTTTTCTAGACTACCTAGTAGAGATATGGAGAGATGGTTATAATATAACAAATAAGAGTCAGAGGGGCTGAAAATACTTGAGCTACTCTGAATAGTTAAATGTTGGACAACATTGAGTTAAGAAAGCTAGCATTTATGTTTTTAGGTTGAAGTCAATTGCTTGGTGATATTTGATCAACTTTATGTTTTGTTTTGTTTTTCACTTTCAGAAATCAGCAAAGCTGCTTCTGAAATGCTTACCAACAACTGTAAGTTAAGGAACCTTTTATTATAAATTTGATGGATTCACAGGTATTTTCCCATCATTTTTCTATAAAAGATATTTGAAATATATCATGTGAAAATTCATAGTACACTTTCAAAATTACTAGATATACCAGATATTGACTTGGAATTTCTTTTTGAAGAACACTGGTCTATTAATTTTGACATTTATTAAAAATTATACAAAATGTTAAATGAAAATTGATTCCAAATAATAAAATTGTGAGTGGAAAATATCATATTTAAGTATGTTAAAATGAGAAAGATAGAAGGAAATGACAACTTAGGTTAAGAAGAAAACATAAAAACAGGCTCTATCAAATATATTTAAGATAAAAACATCTTTAAAATTATTATTATTTTTTGTTTTAGAGATGGGATGTTGCTATGTTGTGTAGGCTAAAGTGCAATTCACAGGTGCAACTGTAGCGGACTACAGCCTGAACTCTTGGGCTCAAGCAATCCTCCTGCCTCAGCCTCCTAAGTAGCTGTGGGCCTATAGGAGCACATCCTCGTCCAGTTACATCTTTTAAATAAATTATCTTTAGAGTATCATGTTGTCCACAAGATACATCCATGCATTCATTCACTCCATGGCAATTTATGGAGTATCAATTGTGAACAGTGCATATACTATGCAAAATGTAGACATCAAAGTTTCTACCTTCAAGAATCTGCTTAGAGAAACAAGAGTTACCACACATAGACACAACAAAAGACAGTGGTTGAAAGATGCTTGAGACTGGAAAAGAGGGTAAGTAAGAACCACTCAAACCAAGATAGAATAGAGAACCATTACAGGATTATTTTGTAGAAAAGAAACATAATCAATTAGGAGATGCTGAATAATCACTGAAGAGTTTCAAGTAATTTTTAATGATATATTTTTTATAATGAATAATCAAGGATACCTGCTCTTGTGTAAATAAATCCTTTCTCTAGGTTGTGGGAGGCAGCTAACCAATAGTATCATAACTGGCAACAAAATTGTGAATGGAAAAAGTGCCCAGGTGGGGGCGTGGCCATGGCAGGCCAGCATGCAATGGAAAGGCCATCACTACTGTGGAGCCTCTCTGATCAGCAGCAGGTGGCTATTATCTGCAGCTCACTGCTTTGCCAAGTAAGTCTGAAAATTTGACTAAATGAAGGATGCTGGGTGCAAAACTATTTTGGATAGTTTGTAGGGGTTAACTTAATGTGTGAAGCTTCACCAAGGCCATATGGAATTTACAATCACATAGAACAATTACAATCACCTGCGTAATAAAGGACAGGAAAAATATTTAAATTAGGGAAAGGAGAGAAAAGCCAATGGAAGTATTAATTAACATTTTCCTAATAGCTACCCTGGCTTGACATTAGGTGCTTTACTTGCATCATTTCATTTAATCACAGCATTCAATTCTGCATAGAAGGTATAATTTAACCTATTTGAAGACGAGGAAACCAACGCTCACTTAGGAAAGGTGACAAAACTTGACTAAGATAACCCAGCTCTTAAATAATAGAAATTGAATGTGAACTCAAGTATGTCTGACTCGAGTTACTAGGTGTTTCCTTGTCTTGCCACCCAGAGGTTTATAATCTATTTTTTAAAAATTTAATATCATACATTAAAAGTTCAAGGCTGAATAGTGTCGTAAACACGACGTGTATTACAAAGATTGTAAGTGCTATGGAAATTTGAAGAAGAAAGACAGGATATCCATCTGATGTAAAATTTAATCTGGACCCAAAAGTTAAGTATATTCAAAGGAAAGTAAAATGTTCTACCAAAAAGACACATGCACTTATATGTACAACACAGCTCTATTCACAATAGCAAAAACATGAAATCAACCTAGACGCCCAGCAACGGTGAACTGGATAAAGAAAATATGAGTCACATACACCACGGGATACTATGCAGCCATAAAAAAGAATAAAATCATGGCCTTTGCAGGAACATGGATGCAGCTGCAGGCTATTTTCCTAACTAAATGAATTAATGCTGGAACAGAAAACTAAATACTTCATGTTTTCGCTTGTAAATGGGAGCTAAATATTGAGTACATATGAATACAAGGAGGGGAGCAATAGACATTAGGGCCTACTTGAGGGTGGTAGAAGCGTAACGGTCAAAAAGTAGCTATTGACACCAAGGGTATGTGGTAATAAGACTAATGCTGGACACCATCCGCTTATGGGATTGAGGATGCTCATATAATTTCTGACCAAGTTAAATGTTCAGAAACTGGGTGGAACTGAATAAGCAGGGGAAAACACCAGTGACTCTACTTGAAAGGATTTTCAAAAAGCTGAGAAATATGAGTCTTTAGCATTATTTTTATGTGACTGCAACATTTACAACAGCTCCATGTCAAAGATATTTTTAAAAATAATAATTTCAGTGGCTTACAGTGTTGTTTGGGAATCTGGTGCCTTAAGGTTGTGAAATAATCACTGCTAAGAACACTGTTGTGACCCAGAAACTGAGTGTATTCTAATTACATTGTGTCCTCTAGGAGAAACAATTCAAAAGATTGGACTGTCAACTTTGGAACTGTAGTAAATAAACCATATATGACACGGAAAGTCCAAAACATTATTTTTCATAAAAATTATAGCAGTCCTGGGCTTCACGATGATATTGCCCTCGTACAGCTTGCTGAAGAAGTTTCTTTTACGAACTACGTTCGTAAGATTTGTCTTCCTGAAGCCAAAATGAAGCTCTCACAACATGACAATGTTGTAGTTACAGGATGGGGAACACTTCGCATGAATGGTAACTTTTTTTTACATAAAATGATAATAGCTGCATGGGAATAATTATTTAATCAATCAATCAATTATCCCCTCATGCAATTAATTAATAAATATTCTGAAAAGAAAACCAAGTGGTGGGACAAAAACCACAACATCAAATTGTATTAATTTCCTAAAATATCTCTGGGAATGGGAATTGGAAAAATTGAAATTATGTGTTAGGCAGCCAACTATTATAAACACCTGAAAAAGACTAATCTAACCTGGAACTGGCCTGACGCATGGTGACCAGGAGAGTCTGGGTTATGCTGTAGACATTCTTTGTCCCAGCAAAGTCTAAGAGCTCCATAATATGCAGGACTTACTGTCTTTAGGTGCATTTCCAGTAACACTTCAAGAAGCCTTTTTGAAGATTATTGACAACAACATTTGCAATGCCCCATATGCATTATCTGGCTCTGTGACTGATACAATGCTGTGTGCTGGATTTATGTCAGGAGAAGCTGATGCATGTCAGGTTTGTCTAGTTACATTATCCTATTGTTTTTCTCCCAAACAGTTACTCAAATGGACGTTTTTATCCACATAAAATATTGTTTGCATTAATGGTATTGACACAGTAGCTTTGTATTTCAATACACTAAAAATGTATTAATCCCATTTATGTACCAGACACCAGTCTACATACTAGGGATTCGGAGGTGAACACAATCCTGCCCTTATGAAGTTTTCAATCTGGGAATTCATAAAAAGAATAATACTTAGAAGAAGTTTACAAGATTAATTTTGTCCTATTTTCTGGGCAACCAGCAGACCTAGAATGTGGTCTTCTCTGTATCCAGAGATGCATCAGGAGTCTGGGCATGTGCCCATGCCACTCATTCCTCAGAGGCTTCATCATAGAGACTTCAGCTCAGTGCAAGCAGCTAAGTCATCTTCTCCATATTCAGGCTGCACTCATAATATAAGTCAAACTCTGGTTTGCCCAAGTCGACATTTGGCAGTTTTAGGCCATATATTCTGGTTTGTAGCTGTCCTGTTTTTTTTAAAATATTCTAAGGGTTTCAGAGTTCTCAGCTCAAAGAGAGTGAACTGGTTTCAGTGCCCAGAAGGTATTGGTAACGCCACAGGAAAGGTAGAAGGAAATTTTTTGTTAAGACAAGAAATATTTTTTCTTTTCTTCTTCTAGAATGATTCTGGTGGACCACTAACTTACGCTGATTCCAGAAATATTTGGCATCTTGTTGGAATAGTAAGCTGGGGTGATGGATGTGGTAAAAAGAATAAGCCAAGTGTCTATACTCGAGTGACTTCTTATCGCAATTGGATCACATCCAAGACTGGACTCTGAAAGAAAAGTAATTATACAAAGGAACATAAAGGCAACTGCAGGCTATCCTTATCTGTGGCTTTGGGATCTTTTTATTTTGATTGTTGGTAAACCAATCATTTTATATATAAAAATATAAATGTCTTTATTAATATTTTGTTATATCCAAGACACTGTCCATGCATTTATTAATCTTTTAAATTAATGTACGAGATAGAAAGAGACCAGGTGCAGTGGCTCATACTGTAATCCTAGCACTTTGGGAGCCAAGGTGGGTGGATTGCTTGAGCCCAGGAGTTTGAGGCCAGCTTGGGAAACATGGCTAAATCTGTGTTCAAAAAAATACAAAAATTAACTAGGCATGGTAGCATGCATCTGTAGTCTCAGCTATTCAAGAGACTGAGGTGGGAGGATTGCCTGAGCCCAGCAGATCGAGAATGCAGTGATCTGTGACTGCACCACCACTGCACTCCAGCCTGAGCAACATAGTGAGATCCTGTTTCCAAAAACAAACCAACCAACAAACAAACCAAAAACAAGGGGAGAAAAGAAAGAAGGCTAATATATAATTTTTCTTAATGGCTGAGTTCTGATTCATTTTACCATTATATTCAGAATTGATCTTAATTTGTTTTCCAGAATCAAAAGAAAATAAAAAATAAATTTTGTTAGTATGAGAATATATATAGGGGATTTATCAGATGTGTTACTTTTCATTATGTCAATTATAATTTCATTTTGTTAAACTGGAATATGTGAGCCAAACAATGTACATCCATTTTTTTACTTATATGTGAAATAATTCATGTACCTCATAAAATCATGCAATCTTGCAGTGAAAAAGGAGTATCAGAGGTCCAGCTAGACTGAGTCTTTCAATTTACAGATCAAGAAACTGAAGACCAGAGAAGAAATGATTTGCTTAAAGTCACTCTCCATCATCTCTGATAAGTTGATAAATTTATCCTTACATAAATTTGTCCTCATTGAGTTTAGATCCAAAATTTGTCAGGAATGACTTTTAAGTTGCAATTATTTATATAGCATTTTCTTCATATTCATCTTTTGTCACTTGTTTACTTTCTCTTGCAGCAAAAATAGCATGAGGTGATCAATGGCAGAGAACCATGTGGCATCTCCTTATAGTAAAAGCGCAATCACACAGGGGGCTAACTTTGCAATCTCCACAAATAATTTACCTTTTGTAATTTTCTAAATGTAAAAGTCACCAAAAATCTAATGGGCATTAAAATAAACTAAAAAAAACCTCCTTTCTTCAGTTGTTTGTGGAGTTACTCTTTTATTCTTTTCTCTAAATTATGGCTCAAATGACATGCATATTGACATCACATAAATCCATACCCAACTGTGACAAGATGGTGTCTTTCTCTCCTCACTTCTGCTTCAGACCAGCCACACATATTTACTGAGTCCCTAGTGTGTTGTATCTATACTGTCAGGTATAGATACAATGTCTTCCTTCAAGGATACCACATTCCGTGAATAAAAATAGTAAACACATACATAATTTTGGATTGTGATAAATGTTATAAAGGAAACAAAGAGTAATGTGACAGACAATGATGGAGCAGATACACTATTCTTCAGATTGGGAAGTCTGAATAATATCTCTGAGGGTGTAGCCATTTGAGCTGTACCTAAAGGATGAAAAGCCAAAACATAGAAAACATTTGAAAGAAAAGATGTCCAAAGGGAACAAATATAAGATCCAGAGAGAGAGAAAAGTGAGTTGGATATTTGGGTCAGAAAGAAGGCCAATGTGATGGGAGCCTAGTGGATAAATGAGTTATGGTAGGAGAGAAGATGGAAAAGGTAGCTAGGGGCCAAGTCAAGTACCACTTAGTAAACCATCGTAAAGACCTTGGATTTTCATTCTAAGTGCCATGGGAGGCCCAGGAGTTTTCCAAGAAGAGGGAGTGAGATGATCTGATATACACTTTGAAAAGATTACTTAACTTTGATGAAGAGAATGGGCCAGAGTGGCGGTGAAGAGAGGTCAAAGGTATTACAGACTGTGCAATGATTTCCTTGTCTTATAGATAGCTAATTCAGAAGTCAGATGTTTACAAACATTTAATTTATCCCCAACCTCATGAGTTGAATCACAGTCTGTCTCTTGCTTCTTCCAGAGGGAAACAAATGGAACTGAATCAGTAGTAACCCCACTATGGAAGAAAGAGGATAGCGATTGGAAGGAAAGGGTGGAAGAGAATTTGGAGGAGAGTGAAAGGTTGGTAGAGAGAGAGCATTTGTGAGACTAAGGGGTCCATGAGAAAAGAATGAAGAGTGAAGATTTCTCAAGACTGAGGCTCCCTGGTTGAACAAGGAGGGATATGATAGCATGAGTGGCCAATCTCCAGGCTTGGTGTGGAGGTAAGGAGCAGGTGTGGCAAGTTATATAAGGTAAAGCAGTTATTATCCAGACAAAGGTGGATTCTTTATGGGGTGCAATAGCCCTTCAGCCTTTACTTCAGTCTTAAAAACTTAGAATCTTAACATTCATATGGATTCTATGTGTGATGGATCAGCTAAAAGTAGTGTTTTTTTCTTTCTTTTTGGTAATAATAGACTGCACCATCCTGGCCTTCTGATGTTAACAGCATGTTGAAAAGTTCCCACAAGCAAAGAATTAGAGGCCTGCCTTGAGAAATGAAACCAACTACACTAATCACAATGCATGAAAATTAAAATGCTAAACTGAAAAAGTGTCATTATTTGAATTAAAAAACTAGTCACCATTTTATTAAAAAGTAAAATATTTTCTTAAATAAAATGCTTTTACTACTCATAAGTGGTATGGAAAAGAAACCAGGAATGAGTGATTAAGGAGACATTTTATACCCCCCATATTCCAACTAAGCAGGACAAAACAAAACAAAACACAACTTAGTCTAATTTAATTTTTTCTCTCTTTCTTTTTTCAACTAGGGGAAGTTGAAGTCCCTTTTGAAGGATTCCACTGAGCAAGAATTTGACAAAGGGCATAACCATCACTGGCTAGCAGGACGACAACTATTAATAAATGTCCATGTATTCTTGAGAAACATAAAAAATTATGTGTTTGAAATATGAAAGTGCTTGTGATATAAGATATGGACATAGTCTTGTGAACTATGAAACATAAACCAAGATCTTTTTGTGAATGTACTGCTAATTAAAATGGCACATTTTTTTAAAGATTAAAAAAAATTAATGCCATACATGATAGTACAAAGTTGACAAGGTTGTTCATTCTTTCTTGTGAAGCCTCCAATTAATTGACTAGTTTGGCTTTAATAGGAATTTTTGAAAGTGACTTTCTTGTTCAAACATTATGTCTACTATAGAAACATCTCCAACTTATCAGTGGATGAGAACTATCTTTTTTAGCTCATAAGGCAGTATTTTGTTATGCAATACTGACTTTTATATTAATGCATTCAAGGTATGCTTTCACTGAAAAATGGATCAGAAAAGAAGAGACGAAGTGATGAAAGTATCTAAAAATGTTTTAGAGTTTATTTTTTAAAATTTGGTCTTATATATTGGTCTAATGGCTCAAAGCCTAATAGAGGCTCTTTTCTATTGACTGGAATTTTTATTTTTATTTTTTGGCATACCCACAAATATCTTTCTGTTGTCTTAAGCTTGTCATTTGCCATTTCTCATGACTTAAACACTGTGATCAGTCATGACATCTATACTCATTGCCCCTGCCCCATCTCTCCACTCACTATCTAGCCTGGCAAAACAAAAAACATGGCTCAATCCAACTCTTCAATATTTTAGTGCATGTACCATAGTTGTTGACTGTAGCTGGAGAAAAACACTCATCATGCTGACTAGTATTTAAAATCATAGTCATAAATGTCAGGTAGATCATTAGTGCTCTCTGAAAATCCTTTTGCTTATCCTTAGCCAAAACTCCCTCTTACTCTCCTAAATAATTCATTCACTTCTTTCCTGCCGTTAACTCCAACGCTGTCTTTTTCTCCTCCTTACACTCACCTGACAATCATGCTCATTATTTCACCAAGAAAACAAGAGGAACCAGAAGAAATTTTCTACTGGTACTTATCATAAAAATCTACAAATTGACTTGCTTCTCAAAGGACAGTATAGGCAACTGAACTTGAGTTAAACAGCCTTTGGGCAAACCCTGGCTTTGCCATGTACAAGACGTGTGATTTTGGGCAAATGATTTGAAATCACTGTCTCAGTTTCTTTGATTTGATATGGGGATAAGAATGATATCTTTTTCATGGTGTTGTTTTGGAGTATTCAAAGAGTTAACAAAAGTAATGTACTTAGAATACACAGCAAATGCAAGATAGATATTAGCTATTCTTATTGTCTATCCTCCTTTTTGTTACAATGGATTAACTGTTTGTACACCACTCTAAGGCCAAACTCTCCCCTTGTGCTAAGAACCCATCTGTACTCACCTTCTCAAAGATTTTATTTCTATAACTGTTGACCATCCTTGTTTATGTCATCAATTTTACCCTCTATACTGGATCACTTCCATAGACACAGTAGCTTCTGCAATATCTTCCAGATAAAAACATACTTATTTTTTAACCCTACATCTTCTCCTATATTGCTTTGTGAAACTTGTTCAAAGTGTTGTCTTTACTTCCTTTCCATTCATTGTCTCTCAAACTCACTCCAAATATTGATTCATACGTTCCTCCAAATCTGCATTAGTCATGGTCCCCAATGAATTTCATGTTGCAACTCCAATGCTCAATTCGCAATTCTTCCCTTACTTAATCTGTCGATAATATTTAGCATTGTTGATCATTTTCTATGGAAACACTTTCTTTACCTGGCTTCGAGAAAAAAAAAAAACAACAACAACATCTTTAACAGCAATTTTTCTATGTCATTAGTAATCTTCTCAGTCTCTTCTGCTGGATCTTCCACATCTTCCTCAACTTTAGATGTTGGAGTGTCCCAGGACTCAGGCTTAGCTCTCTCCTCTTCTCTACTTGCACTCATACCCTAAGTGATCTTATCCAGTTTAATGGCTTTTTTTTTTTAAGATTAAATTTTGCTCGTCGTCCAGGCAGGAGGGCAATGGCGCGATCTTGGCTCACTGCAACCTCCGCCTCCTGGGTTCAAGTGATTCTCGTGCTTCGGCATCCCCAGTAGCTGGGATTACAGGCACCTGCTCCCACACAGGCTAATTTTTTGTAGAGACCAGGTTTCACCATGTTGGCCAGGCTGGTCTCAAACTCCTGACCTCAGTTGATCCACCCACCTCATGTTGGGATTACAAGCATGAGCCACCATGCTCATCAGTTCAGTGGCTTTCAATACCAATTCTTTCCCTTCAACTTCCAAGTCTTTTACTTGTAGCTTTAGAAGTCACTGTTTTTCCATCTCCCTGAACCTCCAATGGCATATACCTAAAATTTCCACTTGAAACTCTAATAGGTAGTTTTTATTAGTACGTCAAAATAGTATTGTTCATCTTTTCTCAGTCTTCTGCATTCAAAAGCATGGACCTGGAATCATCCTGGGTAACATATGTTTGAAATATTATTTTTTGCAGATTTACAGTTTATAGTGATTACAGGACTCCAAAATAACACAGTTATATTAGAATATGTTGTTGTCCTGCATAATTATTATGCTTAATTGTGAAAATTACATAATTATATTATACTTTATTTTTAAAAACTATTTTACTTTATTTTTTGAGATGGAGTTTCACTCTTTTTTGTCCATGCTGGAGTGCAATGCGCGATCTCGGCTCACTGCAACCTCTGCCTCCTGGGTTCAACTGATTCTCCTGCTTCAACCTCCCAAGTAGCTAGGATTACAGGCATGCACCACCATGCCTGGCTAATTTTGTATTTTTAGTAGAGACAGGGGTCTCACCATGTTGGCCAGGCTGGTCTTGAACTCTTGACCTTAGGTGATCCACCTGCCTCAGCCTCCCAAAGTGCTGGGATTACAGGTGTGAGCCATTGTGCTTGGCCAATATATTATAGTTTCTTAGGTTGTTGCCTTAAAAAATTATCTTCACTTAAAATTTGTCACAATAGGCACTCATGGCTGAGTAAACAAAACTTTATTTTCACTAAATACAGGAATGCATGTTATACAAGAATCCATTAAATAACCACCTCAGGTTTTATAAATTTAGATTTATGCTCTTGAGACAACATTCAATGAGACAGAAATCACTAACCAGAGTAATGAGAGAGCATTCCCACATTACCTTTCCCAGGCATTTGATAAAAAAGGGGAAGATTTAAAAAAAAATCAATCCAAGCCATCATCAGATAACGTAACTTAAGAGCCAGAGAGGTACTATATTGTAAATTAACCTGTTTTTTTTTTTTTTTTAAGAAAATGTAGCTTGTTAGTCCTCCTACATATCTTTAATGTACCATAATGGCATTCTTCAAGGACAAGCATCCTAGTGATCATGGAGAATTAGTCTGGCAGCACCTTTCTCTCCTGCTTAAAATCCTACTCTACTCCTTACTTCCCAATCTCAATGCGCTAAATTCATTATTATGACTTGCAAATCCATAAAAAGCTTGACTGACTCTTCCTACTCATTATTCAAAACACAGTTCAGGTGTAACCTCCCACTGGCTAGCCTTTCCTTACATCCCCAGGATGATGGCTCCAGGTTGCCCCAGGCTTACATTTGTGACTACTCTTTCCACAGATGTAAAAATTATGTTTATGCATCTGAATCTCCTACTAGACTGTGTGCCTCTCAAGGGCTCTTTTTCATCCTCGTGGTCGTGGACTTGTGGATGGCTTCATGGAGGTAGTCATGGTGCCAGCTGAACAAAAATGACATGCATTATCAGGATCTGGCTGCTACATGCTTCTTTTTCATATTTCATCATGCCTTTCCATGTAGGCTATGTTTCCACCACTCAATTGGTTGGGATTTCTAGAACATGCTATTATGTGTCTTTCCATATTTGGGATGTCCTTCTCTGACATTTTTTCACCAATATATTCCTACTATGCTTTAAAAACTAGCTCACATTTTCATCAGACTTTTTATCCACTGTATTCTCATAGGTTTTGTGCCTATTGTTTTAAGACACCATCTCAATCTGGAAAGTTTCACAAAGTCAAAAAATACAGTTCATTTTTAGTTTATATTAATTTGTTCCTGATACCCTCCAAAACTAAATTTTATTGCTAATTCTATGTTTTTAGTTTTTAATTTTAGTAGTGCCATATTAGTCTTTTAATCTATATTTCTATAATTACTAATGGATGAGATTCAGCACCTCTTTTTATGTTAATTGGCCATCTGTATTTCTTCTATAATTACCCTGTTAAAACTCTCCATATACTTAATAGTGAGTTTTTAAAACATTTTATTCACTTTTAGGAGCTCTACATATATTTTGGATATTCAGGATATATTTCAAACAGATAACTTATTTACTGAATGCAAGACTGTAATGAAATGTAAAATACAATGTTTGCCTTCAGGTTTAAGTAGCTTGTACTGGGGTGATAGGACCACCCACAGGACAGATTCGAATAGAAATCAATATAATAGCAAATGATTAAATTTAAAATGAGTACAAATGACAATAAGTGATTAGAGACCACGAAAAAAAAAGAGATCAAAGAGTATAATGCCTTACAGGGAAGTCTTGGTGAAAAAGTAGCAATTAAATAGACCATGAAGTATGAGAAAGCATTGCAAAAGTGGAAATGGCAATCTTAGGAGTATTAGACAGCCTGAATAAAAACATGGTGGTAGGAAGCGCTTGCCATTTGAAAAAGGGGACTGTGAGAAATTGCTCAAGTAAAGTCAAACTTTAGGTAATGTCATTGTTAAGGCAACATACTGTCCTGGGTATTGTGCCAAGAACTTGATATATATGGTCTCAGTTGATACAACAACCTGACAAGTATGGTCCTGTTATCTTCCATTTTTACCTGTGAAGAAGATGAAGTCCAGAGAGATTTAATGTCCAACCTAAATTCAACAGACCTGACTTTGGCAGAGAGGTCATGCCCTTTCTGTTACACCACACTGCTGTGTAACAACATGCATCAAGAGAGATGACATTCTGAAGGGCAAAAAATAGAAACCAGATAAGTTTGTATTTTACTCTGAAAGCAGGTGAGAGTTTTAAAGATTTTTAAATAGAGTCATGAATATGTGTTTTAGGAGGATGAATGATACCAATCAGTATCATTCAGGTCGCTGCTAAAAACCTCCTCCTCAGAGAGGCCTTTCTTTACCACTCTATAGATAGTCACCTCTACTTCACTTGCCACTTTGTATCCATTCACGCCACTTTATTTTTTTATGTCCTTGTATAAATATCTCATAAATTGTGTATTTACGATTTCATTACTGTTTGTCTATTTTTCCCATTACAGTGTAAGGTCCATGAAGGCAGGTGCTTTATTATACCCATTGTTGTATTCCCACCACTGGGAACGACGTGGAGCCTTAGGAAGTGCATGAGAAATATTTATCAAGTAAATGAATGGAGTAAGCGTGTGGTTAATGGCAGGTAAAATAGTGTCTAGAATCTAGATATTTGTATTCAAAAGGTCTAAAAGGCCTCCCATTTTTTTTTGTTTCTATAAAACTTGGCGTGTCACCCAAAAATCCATATTCACTTAATAAAACAACTCTTGATTAGATTAAATAGCTCCATTTCCCATAAAGAATTTCTAAAACAGAACTATTTCTTACTCTAAAGCCTACTTCCATCTGTAAATCAATTTCTGCAAAAGTATGTGCAGAGCCTCAGTGAGAATTTTTGGGTTAAGCATGTTTCCAATGAGTGATGCTGTGGCAGAATAATTGTATCAAATAAAAACAATTTATATTTAAATCATTTGCCAAAGACTGCTCTGTTAAATACAGTTAGTTCTATTGGAGAGGAGCTCTACGCCATGAAAGGATGGATGGAACTTGAGTCAGAACACTAGCTCACCAATCTGTGGTGGTATTTTGTGGGTGGACCTCTTAGAAGACCAATCCAAGTAATATCTATTGTTTTTTTCTAAATATCCAACTCAAAAGGAATTTATATTCTTCCTTTAAATCATAGATCCATAGCTGTTGTCACACTTGTTAAACAAGTTTCCTTTTAATTGTTTTTTGCTATTTTGCCCAGCCCTTAAAATCTCAACTATCATTGTGGTTAGCACATTTACCAGAGAAGCATTGATCAGGACAAAAGAAATGCAGAAGTTTTCTTTATCTTTATTAACTTCAACGGCCATTGTATCAGCACATTATGTATAGGTAAGTGGAGATTTGCTTGCCTAAAATTCTGACATCAATAGAATTAACACTGTCTCCCTCAATATGACTCCCATCCAAAGACTGCAGTCAAACAACTGAGTTTGGATAAGAAAGTTATAGTTTTTCCACAGCATTTTGGATTTCCTTCATGGAAACAACCCTATCACATACACCCGTGTTTGGAATCTATAGTTTTATGTAATGACTTGAAGAGTGCTTCAGAAAGGTTATATGCAGCTAAACATACTGTGAATGAAAAATAATATGAATGTGTGACTGTTGTAGAGAGCAGGTAGCAGAGAAAACATTTTCTTTTCTCATAAAACAAACGCTAAATTGTTGTTGATAGTGATGAGGATTACGATTTCCTTGTATTTGTTTAACAACTCTTGTTTTCTTAAGGCTTTCATGAATATTATATTGACTCTCATAGTAACATTGCTTCATAAGTATTCTCTGTTGAACCATGTATAAATGCACATATTTTTACTTGTTAAATATTCATGAACCAGAATAGTATTATTATGTATTTATACATGCTATCTATTTTTAAAGTATCTAACTAGATAATTATCACGATAAGTGAACAGTCATCATTAATGGCAAATTTTGAGAACGTACATTTAGCTCACAAAGAGTTTTCATCTATATACATAAAATATAGCAAAATTAACTGAATCTAATTTATAATACTTAATGTTTGTTATATTTCACTTAATGTGAAGTGTAAGTACATACCTAACACAAATATTTTTCTAAAATGTATATTTTAAGTCAAATAGTTGAACCCTTTAAGATATGTGTGTATGTGTTTATACATATATTCACACTATCAATATTCATATGAAATTGTGATCTGGCAGGGAGCATTCACTGTGATAGAACATACCAAGAATTTTTTTTTAACTAAAGTAAAAAGGTTTTTGTTGTATGATTATTTCTTTTTTATTATGGATGTTATTTTATTCATAACCTTGATGTTTTCTTATAACCAACACTGCTAATCTATCAGTAAAACAGTGATCAAACACATTCAAAAGTGGAAAAGAAACACCATGATTGTTTTGTTTTGTTTTGCCTGCCAGGTAGTCATCACCTTTAATCTGAGTGGATATTTTTTCCTTTAAGGCACCTCCTCATTTGCTTTCATCATGTTGACACTTGTGAGAAGTTCTAACCTGGAAGATTTCAAAGGATTAAGCCATTCTTTCGAATACGTCCTTGTTACCTGGGAAAGGTTCAAGCCTTAATACAGTGATTAGCTTCTCAGAGTAAGGCATTAATCTGATTACACAGCAGAACATGGTGGAATTGAGAAACTTTGCATGCACATTTGAGAAGACCTTAGTGAACTTTAATAGTTAAGAGAAAGAAAAAAAATACCAGATGTGGAAATAGAGACTTCAAAACCACACTTTATCAATTTCAATTTTTTTCTTAAAGTTAGTCCAGTCAAATAGAATGAGGAACATGTCAGAAGAAGGCAATGTTTTAGATTTTTGCAAAGAAAATATTAAGAAGTTTACATCCAGGTATTTTTTAATGGCAAAGCATAATTTATATTCTATGTTCCCCTCCCAGTAATTCCTTATGTGATTTTCCAGAAGAATTTGTTGTATGGACTACCAGAAATTGGCTAATAGCTGAGTATTCATCCTGCTTGAGAAGTCTCTTTGCCATTTTTAGGCAGCTATTTATCTGTCATTGCTGTAACGTCATTAGGTTATGAATTAAAGGTAGCTACAACCCAGAGAAGCATCTTTGTGGTGCCAAGAGATAATTAGTGTGGAAAAGGGGATAGGGAATGAAAACATTAAATCCTATAGCAATTCCAATGAAATGAAGTTGAAAATTAGGAAGTCATTTCAGTTTTTCAATTTGAAACCATAGTATCCGGGTGAATTCTAAAACATCTTATTTAATTACATTTTAATAGATTTAAGGTTTTTTTGTTCTTATAGAATACAAGTTCTGAAAATGAACTGTAGAGATAAAAAATTTGTCCAAATCTATGCAAACACCTGTACTGAATTAAGTTTAATAATAAAATTAGCCAAAATAAGAAATATACAAATGTATCCTCAATTAAAGAATGATTAAGGAAAGAAAGTAATTAGGAAGAGTTCACAGGAGACAGAAAAGTAAAAAAAAAAAAAATGATGAGATTGGAGAACGAACCAGTGAGCAAGGTAGTTTTGGTGGAGCTGAATGCTAATGAGATGAGGTAGGTGTTGACCCATCATTAAAAGATCAACAGTATTTTAAATTTGACAATGATAAAACAAATGCTTATTATTTAAAGGTTTTTGAGAGATATGAAAGAATGAGACTGTGACATTCAGGAAGGGTATAAAAATGTTGAGATGAATTAGCCATCATTGGAATGAAAACAAATGTTTGCCTTGGAAAAAGAAATACTAATTTTGTCTAAATTTTAATACAACAAGCTCTCTGACACACTGATCGAGTTTCATAGCCTTGATTCTCTCTTGCTTTTAGATAACTCCTAAATTTATACTTCCAAGTGTCAGTCCTCAGTTAATTAAGAGTCTGACATCTTCAACTGTTTACTGAAAATTTTAATGCTCCTCAAACTCAAAATATGAAAAATTTACAACTTTTTTCTCCCCAAATTATCCCTTCCAGATTTCATTTCATTCTCCCCTCTTCTTGAGGTAAAATTTATATCATTAACATATCCTTAACCATTACCCATATAGTTAACTAATTATCAAGTTCTTGCATATATTCTTCTCTTGTAAACTTTTCTGAATTCCTACTTTCTTTCTAATTTTATCATCCAGAATCCCATCACTCCATTCCCATGAATTAGAATAGGCTTTTTCCTTATTGGTTTTCTTTTATTTTTCTTCCTCCTTTCAACTATCATCATGCTTACCGTCTGCAATTTCATCTTCCTAAGCACTGCAAGTCCTCATGTTAGTCATTCCACAAGATAAAGTCGAAACTCTTTTGACTAGCCCTGAAGGCTTTATATAACATGGATCCCTCTGATCTTCCCTCCAAAATGTAGTTGCCCTTGATCTCCCTTGCCTTTATTCATTCACTTAACAAAAATTATCTTTAATACTAGGCACTATGTTATATCCTGGATATAAAAAATAACAAATAATGATGTGGTCTCAGACCACAATATGCTAAAAACTAAAGGCAAAAAGACAGAAATGTAAAAACAAAAAAATACTATGAATGTAGGACATAATATGGTTGACTATGGGAGACTACAATGAAAAGGATATGACAAAGTTGAGTGATAAAGTTTAAGTAGAAGCTCACCAGGTAGACTTGAGGTGAATTTTAGGCAAAGGAACAGAGAGTGCAGGGGCATAGAGACATGAAAGGGTCTTATGTGTCCATAGATCTGTAAATAGTTTGAAATATCTAGAACACAGGTTATTTGTTGGAGCGTGAGAAGAGATAGTGGAGGGTTGGCCTAAGACAGGGACACATGCAGTTTATTTATAGAAATTTGAAGAAAAGAGAGTTTGGAGCATAGATGAAGAGAAGTTCAGAAATGTGATGATGGAATTTGTAAATATTCTTTAGTGATAACTTCCATTTCCTCATTGGAATATGATGGTTATCTACTAGGAGTGAGGATGAGGCAGATGGTGCTGGAGGTTTGAGGAGAAAAATTATATAAAATAATTTTCTAGAAGAATGAAAAAACATCAATAAAAGATTGATTTGTTTTAAAAAAAATCTTATTCTCCTGAAAGCATCAACCCAATTTATTTTTTCTATGATCCAGTGCATCATACACAGTACACCCAGATGCTACTTCTAATCTGAAAAAAAAAATTTGAGAAAAAAGCCTGACAACCTGCCTGCATAAAGTCTTTCAGTATTTTACCATAAAGATAGTACATAGCTTAGTAAGAATCTACATTGCCAGGATTGTTAAAGTGCAAATTCCCAGGCCCTTCTAGGAATTCAATTTCACTAGATCTGAAATAGGATTCCACAATCTGCAGTTTAATAAGCACTTTGGGTGATTCTGGTTAAGGTCAATCTCCAATTGCACTTGAGAGAACCTCAATACAGAAGACAAAATCTCAACACCTTTGTGTGGTATCAAGGGTACTTCTTGCTGCTACTTCTCCGTGTCAGTCACAGTTTTCTAGGGAAACAGAACCAATAGAAGATATAGATACACACATATTTATCCATATAGCTGCATAAAAACATACACATATAGATTTATTTTAAGGAATTGGCTCACACAATTGTGTGGTTTGAAAGTATAAAATACATAGGACAAGCTTCCAGACTGGAACTCAGGACGGATTTTTATGTTATCATTTCAAGACAGAATTTTTTCTTCTCCCAGAAACCTTCATTTTTGCTCTTACAGTCTTCAACTGGTTGGATGAGGTTCACCTAATTATTAAAGGTAATCTCCTTTACTTAAAGTCGAGTGATTATAGGTCTTAGTTACAGCTATGGAATACCTTCACAGCAACATATAAAGTAGTGTTTGACTAAAGAGCTCAGCACCACAGCCTAGCCAAAGCTAACACATAAAATTAGCCATCAAACTCTCCAATGTCATCTTTGAATGATTTATGACTCACAGTTTGCCACAACAAAGTTGAATTGCTGGTCTTTCTTTAAGCATTGCATATTGTTCCCTCCTCCCAGAAGGCTTCCTATGCCTTTTTTGTCTAGAAAACTCCCACAGATCCTTATTTCAGCTTAGACTGAGGATTTCAATACAAATTTTTGCCTAAACAAGACATAGTGAAAATACCTGACATTGTATATTCATCATGACATGCTTTTCTACAAGAGTTCTTTGAAACAGAGTAATAAGCTAATAAGATAGGTGGATAGTGCTCTAACAGAGTATAGCACTTCATATCTGTGCATATTCTCTGTATAAAATAAGTACATAATAAATAATATAGGATCATGATCATACTTTAAAATATTACTATGTGCTTAGGCATAAAGAACTTCTAAGACATTTCCCTTCCCTTCCCTTCCCCACCTCTCTGACCTGACAAGATCTTCACTTATTGATACTCTGTTTCTACTTTTTGATCATGGGAGGTAGCGAGATGTCAAGTGTATCGATAATTTGGAACCAACCATTCTACTCCTAAATGTAACTTCATAACAGATTTAGAGAGCTTCAATCAAAAGCTTTAAGGGAAGCTCATTTTTTTAAATCTTTGTCCCTTCCTCTCACTCTTCCTCCCTTCTCTCCCTCCCACTCTCCCTTTCTTCCTCCTTTCTTAAAATATCTTTTGCTACTATTGTGTCTGAATTGTAGAGCTTCTAGAGGAGAGCAAGAGACAAGAAATAAAGATTTAAAATGTCTGTTTATTCTGATAGAGCTTTCACATTCATATCCTTTACTTGCAGACCAGTTATAGCTTCCCGTACATCTGTGCCACTATGGATGATTGCCCTTCTTGTGTTTGGGGTGTTGGCAATCTTTGGAATGACTATTGGTCTCCTGGTTCATTTTCTGGCAGTAGGTTGCTAAATAATATATTTTTATTTATTTAATTTTATTGTAATACTTATTTCAATTTCTACAAAAGATTAAAAAAATGGAAACAATGAATTACCTCTTTTTAAAATGGCATCAGGAACCACAGATTGCAGAAATAAGCATTGTTAACATTTTTTAAACACTGTATTGCAGTCATCTTTTTCACTGTGCACAAGTTAAAAAAAATGGATAATCATACACAGACATTAATGCACAGATAGAAAGACTTTGGAAAACATAAGAAAAGTTGGAGTTTTTTTTTAATGCTATGTTTTAAGTTTAGATATTATATAATTCATATCCTACTAGGAACGACAAGAAAATTATATTTGTACTTTTCATTTTCCTCCCACATTTCTCACTAGTTTGTTAGCGATGTTATTCTTATTACACTGTCAGCATTTATAACACTTTGTTCTGGTCTGTAATAAAAGTTACTATAGTTATATAGTTTTGAATATATATTTAGATGGAGCATATACTCACTATCAACTGTTTCTTCACAGCATTGCTATGCCTGGGTGTGTTTTTTGTTTTCCTTCTCCAAAGTTAGATATACTCATAAATAATCAAATAGCTATTCAGAGTTATTTTGTAAATAAAAACACAGCCCCTCCTTCACTATCCATATTTCTCACTTCTCAGACACAACCACTTTCAACTCCTTGATTCTTAATATTGCCATATTCTAATTTTTCAATTTTTGGCATCATCTGCTTACTTTCTGCTATTGAAGAATGAAGACTCTGCACACATTCATACCCTGGCAACACAGCAGTCATTTTGGGATTTCCCTTCAGCAGCATCCTGAGATGAACCTTCAACTATCTGTTGAGTCTGACACCCTCATGTCTGAATTCTATATTTCTTTTTAATTATTGTATTCACTCAATTATAGTAGAGTATATACTCCAGGAGCTTTCTGGGAAAGGGTTATGATGGGAACCCTTGTTGTGTGTGCCTGAAAATGTTTTAATTATATTCTTAGCCTTACTTAGTAATATAGAATTGTAAGTTGAAAACAATTTTTCCTCTGAATTTTGATGGTAATACTCTGTTGTCTTATTGCCTTCAAAGTTTCAGTCAAGAAGTCTGATGACATTTTGATCCTAGAATTTTTGAGTGAAATCTCTTCTACCCCTGTCCTTCAGGTTCTGAAACCTCATTGGATTTTTTTTCTTTGTCCACAGTATTTTCAAATTTCATGGTGATGTGACAGAGTATAGATCTTATTTTCATCGATTGTGCTGGCATTTAGTGGGCCATTTCAATTTGAAAATTCATATACTTCAGTTCCTGGAAATTTTCTTAGATTATGTCTTTGATGAGTTCCTGTCCATGTTCTCTTTTTGAAGCTCCTGTTACTTTGACAGTGAGATTCCTAAATGTGACTTCTAATTTTTTAATCCTTTCCATTGTATTTTTCATTTCTTAGTCTTTTTTTAAAAAATCACTTTCTTAATTTGCTCAAGCTTACTTTCTAAACTTTCTATTGATTTATGCTATTATATATTTAAATTCTGAGATATCATTTAATTATCTAAATGTTCCTTTATATAACATCTTGATCTTATTACAAACATATTCTCTGAAGATAATAATGTTTAAAGTTTTTGCCTGACTAGTCTCTTTTCCTTCCAAGGTTTTCTTTGGTCATTTTGGTCATATTTCCTATTACATACTTTTCTCAAATATATGTTAAATCTTTGGTATCTGCTAATTTTTAAGATTGGGGATCAAAGACCTGACTGAAGCAAGTGCCTATTGCTGATGGTTTTTGTTACAGATGTTCTATCTGGTTAGATGTTTTGTTGAGAGAACCTAAATTACCAGTGTATTTAGGTCTTTTCTCTTGGATTGGTCAGAATTCTTAGGGGAAAAATCTTCTCTTGTGCATGAATATGATATTTGCTGGTAGCTCTCTACAGTCAAGTTGGGAAGAGTTCAGCATAGAAGTTTTGAGTGTGGTACATCTGACCTCAACTAAGTTTCAGTCTCCATGATCTGAAAACCTTAGCAGTTGGAGAAGACACTGGGAGCTAGTTGTTTCAACCAATTTTTCTGGTTTTAATTTCACTTCTTCTATTCCTACTTCCATGAGTAACTGGTACCATTTGAACTGCTCTTTTAAGGCAGCACATGCCTTTACTTTTCCCACTACAATATAAAGGTTTAGGTTTCTTGAGTCTGTTATGCGAATTACCACTCACCTGCCTTCAGCTTCCATAATTTTGTCATTGCCTCCTCTCCCATTATCATTGTCTTTGTGGGTTAACTTCCTTAAAACCCCAAACCAAACACTTTCCTATCATTTTAGTGGGATTTGTAGAAGAAACATGTATAGATGCATTTATTAAATTCATCATCTCTAAGTGTTCTTTTTTTTTTTTTTTTTTTTTACAATGTGAGCAAGACAGACACAATCTGTCTTCACAGAGGTTCCCTTCACAGTGGTTCCCTCTGGCAGGGAGATATAATGCTGTAAAGTTGCTTACTTTTCTTTTTTTTTTTTTTTTAGAAAGAAGAAGAAAGATTGGGGAAGTTTTTTTTTTTTTTTTTTTTTTTTTTAAGAGAAAGAAAGAAGTAGAATAAAAGAGAAAGAAAGAGAAGGAGGGAGAGAGAACGAGAATCTTGCTCTACTGCTCAGGATTTCATTTAAATCTGTGAAATGCTTATGCAATTACTAAAAAGTGATTTATTTCCTATTATGTGATCACTTTAAGAATAGGTATGATATAATATTGAAAAAAATATATGTTTTGTGGA
>CAUYQU010005461.1:0-18031 GCA_963574635.1 Cheracebus regulus
ACCACTGCACTCCAGCCTGGGTGACACAGCAAGCTCTCCATTAAAAAAAATCCATGCATCCATCCATTCATTCATGCATCAAAAATATACCATCAGGTACTCTGTGAGAGGTGCTCTGTATATGCTGGAGATACCAATTAATAAGACTCGGTTTCAGCCCTTGGGGAGCTCATATCCACATCTTAGTGGGGGCACGATGGGTTGCTAGCCACAGATCTGCACCTCCTCCCAGCAGGATGGCACTGCCCTGCAGTGTGACTTCTGGCCATAGGTAACTTGCTCTGCCCAATGAAAGGAAGAGGCATGTGTCTTCCTCCTGTGGGGAGGACACTTTCAGAACCCGTGTCTTGGTGACTATGGAAGCGCATATGGAGATGGAGATGGGGTCCCTGAGTGAGCTGCTATTGATCTACGTAGATGTACCATAAATAAGAAATGAACTTGTGTTGTATTAAGCCACTGAGATTTAGCGGTTGTTTCTTCCCACAGCATAACCCAGCCCGTTCTGACTGATCCAGCCACCAGCCACCCTACTGGCCCTGGTGACTCTGTCCTTATGGATGGATTCTCCTCTCTGCCTGCCCCCCACTCCTGCCGAAAGTGGAGCTTCCTTTATCAAAATTTAAAACGCTGAGCAGTTAAGATGGTGTAAATTGAAAAGTTCTTCCAACGAATAAAATTGCTCTTATTTCTAATGAATATGAGATGGCTTACATGAAGCTAAGTACTCTGGTGATTATAAAATAGCTGACATAAAATATCAACATTTCTTCTTCCACTGCTAAAATGGCCTATTAAATTAGTACTGATTAGGCATTTTTCTCTTGCAAAACTTCTTTCCCCGACATTGATTCTTTGCACAGTTTTCAATCTCAAGTTTGATCTGGCTTGAGATGTTTTTTGTTTTTTTTTTTTTTCCCTTCTTATCTCTTTAGGGGGCATTCTGGGCACTTCTTTCAAGTAGCTGTTTCCAAAAAGCAAATCCTGTGGGTAGTTTGTGTCCCACCATGTCCAAAGATAGTTCTGATCTTCCATCACTTTATTTTTAAAAGCCCTTCATTCACATTGTTATTTTATTGGTTTTTTTTTTTTTCTGTGCAGGACTAGAGAGAAAAAAGAATTCACAAGTAAGAAAAATACCCTCTTTTTTTTTCCCCAACCAGAATGTGTAGTATTGTGGCACTTGTGGCAGACTGAAATGACTTAATGTAGTTCCCACATTTACAGCAATGAACCTCTGCCATTAAAGAGGCGACATTTCTCAGTTTGTAAAAGCTTCGCATTCATTCATCAAGTCCAGTGGCTGCTGCCTCCCCTGTGTCTGTGTGATCTGCTCATTCCTCTCCCTCCCCGCTGCTCCCCCTCCACTCAGACCTTCCCATCTCTTCCCCGCGTAGCTCCACTTGGCTTCTGACCAATCTCCACGCTCTCATCTCGCTTTTCCGATGTATTCTCCACCTTGCGGCCAAGATCAGCCTTTCTAAAATATAAATCTGAATTTGCCATGCCTCTGTTCGACATCCCTCCCCACTGTTCTCTGTGAAAAGCCAAATCTGGACATCCCTCTGTGGCCCAGTGCCTGCTTTTGTTGCTGTCTCTTGTGCTGTACACCCAGCAAGTGATGAGCCCCAGAAAGATGCCATATTCTTATCCCCTAGCCCCTCTGCACAGGCTGTTTCCCCTTACTGGAATGTCCTCATCTCCCCTTCTCTAGCAAACATGTGTTCATCCTTCAGACCCCTGCTTCTCCTTGGAGAATCCCCGCTCTCCAACCCTTCAAGGCTGGGCAGACGGCATCCTGTGGACTTCCCTGCAGTGCTGTAACACTGTCCATGCTGCCTTGAAATCGATCGCTTGTCTGTCTTCCCCATTGGTCTGCAAGCTCTTTGAGGGCCGAAAGTGTATGTCATTTCCCTTGATACCTCCAGAGCCTGGAACATAGTAAGGGCTTAAATAATTGTTTTTTTTCTTTTTGTTTTTTTGAGACAGGGTCTCACTTGCTCTGTTGACCAGGCTGGAGTACAGTGGGACGATCATGGCTCACTGAAGCCTTGAACTCCTGGGCTCAAGCAGTTCTCCCATCTCAGCCTCCTGAGTAGCTGGGATTACAGGCACACAGCACCATGCCCAGCTAAGTTTTAAATTTTGTTTTGTAGAGATGGGGTCTCACCATGTTGCCCAAGTTAGGGTCTCAAATTCCTCGGTTCAAGTTATTCTTCCTCCCTTGGCCTTCCAAAGTGCAGGGATTACAGGCATGAGCCACAATGCCTGTCCTAATAATTGTTGAATACGAGGGAACAAAACTATTCTTTCATTTGATTTTGATGACAATGCAGGGAAGTATGCAGAGGAAGAATTATCCCTAATTTCACAGGTGAGGAAACTGAGGTTCAAGGACACACAGCCCAAACACTATCTTTCAAAGACCTAATGCTGTCCCCAGAACCCTGGGTCTAGATGTCTCATCCCCGAGCTCTGTAGAATGGCCACCACCAAGGGAAGGGTGAGTATGTGCATCAGCCAGGCTCTCCCTGAAGGCACAGGGGCAGGGAGAAGAGAAGATAGTAGATGAATTTGCAGCAAGACCTGCACCGGCATATCTGACCTGGTCAATACTGAATCTGGATGGCTTTGTTCCATATCCAAGGATATGGGTGGCTGGGGACAACTTGTGCCCATAAGTGGAATAAGGTTTTCAGTGATAATCACCTTGTTTGCCCCTGCAATTCCTCCAGAGTAATAATGGGGCTAAATCAGGGGTGGAGAAACTCTTCAATGGCTGCCCAAGTCTTGAGGGAAGGGAAGTACCCTATTCTTGCAGAGGGATCCCCTGTGTTCCACTGGCTTCTGATCTGACTAATGCATCTAACTCATTGAAAACCAAGGAAGACTTTATGTTGCATGTTAGAGAGCTGATGGTCCCCCGGGAGCCCAAGACCCACCATTAAGAAGGGGCCATGACCAGGGTTGCCACAGCCAAGTCACTGCTGAAGTTCCCTCCCTCATTGCAGCCCAGAACCCATCAGAGGGAGAGCCGACTTTCCCCACATTGGCCAGAATTTCAAGTACATGAGAAATGGAAGCTCACTGGTGGCTTGGATATGAAATGTTCTCTGGGGCCCGATGCAACCTGGCACAGCTTTGGTGCCCTTATGCACAGCCATGAATGGGGAGTAGTGAAGGAGAGCATGCATACAGCTTCGAACTAGGCTACCTCTTCTTTAGACTCAAACACTATTTAGCCCACCTGGAAGACTTCACTTCATTTTAATGGAAGGAAACCAGCTCCTTCCATCCTTCCAGTTTCTTGGCATACTTAATACCTCCTGTGAGATTTCTAGCAGATTTGTAGCTGGCAGTTAGAGGACATTTTGCAACTACTGCAAAATAATCATTAAATTAAAATAAATAAATAAAAAGAGATCCAGAAAAAGCATGCAGACATGTCTGGCTTTGTAAAATTACCATCAGCCAGTGGGCATATGGGTTCCTGAAAAGTTGGGCAGAAATCACAATGTTGTCAAAAGAATCCCTGAAACAGATCCCATTCTACCTGGCAGGCTTTTGCTCATCCTCAGAACCAGCTGAAATGTCCCCTGCTTTATATAAAGCCTTTTTGGGACCCTTTCCAAAGGAACAGAGTTTTGTTGCATCTCTGCCATGTGCCAGGGACTGGGCTATATCATATATTATCTCAAATCATCCTCCTTACCACCCCATAGGTAGGTATGAATGCCATTTTACAGGTGAAGAAACTGAGATTACAAAGTTAAAAGACTTGTACAAGGTTTTGCAGCTCACAGGTGATGAAGCCAGATGTTGAATGGAGCCCAGGCGCTGTTCTCCACAAATGGCTGCCAAGTTAGCTCCTCGGCTCAAACGGCCCTTTTGTTCTGACTTATCACTCTGGGTCACACCAATTTGTAATCTTTTGTTGACAGGTTCTTCCCTTCCATTTGGTGGCCCCTCCTTGATGCAGGGGTGCAGAGATGTTTGTGGAATGAAAGTAGAAATAGGTTACAGATTCCATCAGAGACGTTTCATCTGCAGTTTCAATCTATCTGTAATTCCTTCTTCGATTTTTTGATTGCCTCGTAGGACTCTACATATAAACAGCAGAGCCACTCCCTCTTTAAGAAACCTAACCTCCCCTCAAATCCTCCAAGGATAACAACAATTGGAAAGGAACGGCCAGGAAACTATTAAAAGATTTACTACAGGACCTTGACCCACACTCTTCACTCATTGAAAGCAGGACTTGGCCAACAATGGTTCTATTTACTTCCGCCTTTTAGAAATGCACCTGTTGAAACTAGAAATCTCTGAGCATTCCGGATGCATTCAGCTGAAGGAGGTAATTTGTTAGCTATGTTGTTAGTGACCAGAACTATCCCAGGCCTCACAATGAGGGGAAGGAGCATGGTCTGAATTGGGGTAACCAGACGGTGCCTTTAGGAGGCATCATGGAAGCAGGAAATCCGGATTGCCCTGCACTCCTGCTGCTTCTGTCTTCTCTGCTGGGTCCCTCTGTTCCCAGCTTGCTTTGCAGCCAGCCCTGCCTGGAGGGGCATCTTCCATCCCTTGCTGGTGAGGGGGGCGGAGGGAATAGCTTCGTTGAACTCCCTCCTTACTCTGCATTCCACCACCACCATCATCACCACCTTTCCACCATCCCCCACCTGCTGGGAGGCCAGGAATCACCACCAGGCCTTGGCAGGGATTTGGGGATGCTGGTTTACAGAAAAAAGTTACACTGGGAACTTGTACTGTGAGAACTGTCATCATCTGGATACCCTCTGACATCTAGAGATTGTGCTTCCTGAAGCTAATTCCTATTGACCGGACTCCTAACTCCTGATGACACAAAGGTACATCGCCCATGTTTGGAGCTTCTGTATTTGGAGTTGTGTGGCATGTTCAGCTCAGACCTATGTGTTCACTGGGAAGGTGGTGGCCCTAGCAGGCAAGTCTGGTTGGTTCAATACTCTGCTCTTTCTGGTTTCTGTGGCAAGCGGAAGGGTCATGCGGCTGTGTCTTGCTTCACATTTTGATCATCTCCTTTAGCAATTCAGAGAATCTTTGGGAAGTTTCGGTTGGCTGAGGAAAAATAAAAACCTCTTCGTTGAAAAGCACTTGGCTAATTCATGGGATAGTAGGAGCTGGAAGAGACTTGATAACTGAGGTCACCAATAGCCAGGGATCATGTGTAATTAAAATGCCAGGCAGGCAGGCAGGACCTGGAGCCATAATATCGAAGTACTAACTCCAACCCTCCACTTAGCAGCTGTGAGCTCCTGGAGGAGTCCTTTACCCTCTCAGCTGTTTGTTTTATTGTGTGTAAAATAAGGAGAAAACTAATAGCAAACACTTATAGAAAAACACAAAAGTGTTTGTAATAATAAACTTTTTTTTTTTTTGAGACAGAGTCTTGCTCTGTTGCCCAGGCTGGAGTGCAGTGGCACGATCTTGGCTCACTGAAACCTCCACCTACTGGGTTCAGGCGATTCTCCTGCCTCAGCCTCCTGAATAGCTGGGATTACAGGTGCCCACCACCATACCTGCCTAATTTTTGGATTTTTTTTTTTTTAGTGGAGACCGGTTTTTACCACGTTGGCCAGGCTGGTTTTGATCTCTTGACTTTGTGATCCGCCTGCCTCAGCCTCTCAAAGTGCTGGGATTACAAGCATGAGCCTCCGAGCCCAGCCATAAACATTTTTAAAAACGCTCTTATTAAACACAATAAAGCTTTCTTTATATAGACAAAATCACTAAATCCTTTCAACAATCCTAGTGATAAATTACAGCAAACGTGATGACTTAAAACAGCAGAAGTTTATTCTCTCACAGTTCTTGAGTACAGAAGTCAGAAACTGGGATGTCAGAAGGGCCATACCCCTTCTGAGGGATCTAGGGAGAGTCCACCTTTACCTCTTCTGACTTCTGGTGGCTCCTGACATTCTTTGGCTTGTGGCAGCATGACTCTGATCTCTGCTTCTGTGGCCTACTGCCCTGCACCTCAAATCTCCCTTTCCTTTCTCTTAGGGACACCAGTCATTGGACCTGGACCTCACTCTCAATCCAGGATGATCTCTTGCTGAGATCCTAAACTCAATTCCATCTGCACATTCCATTTGCACCTACTGCCAAACAACGCCCTATTCACAGGTTCCAGGGAGAAAGACTTGGAGATATCTTTTGGGGGCATCCAATTTGACTCCCACACCTATGAAATAGGTCCTTCCATTATTCTCACTTTATAGGTGAGGAGACTGATCAAGGTCACAGAGAGCAGGTGGCAAATCTGGGAGGGAAACCCAGGTGATCTACCTCCAGAGTTTGTTTTCTAAAGTTACTACGTTAAGCAAATGTTTACTGAGCCCATATATAGCTAGGGGCACAAGAGTGGAAACAAGAAAACAAACAAACACCACACCCCCAGCCTACTGAGGAAGGGCAAGGAGGTCAGTGTGCTTGAAGCAGAGTGAGGAGGGAGAGTGTGGCAGGAGCTGGAGGCAGAAGGTAATAGTGGCCAGACCCTATAGAACCCTCCAGTGACTTTGATGTTTAATTCAAGGGAGAGGGGAAAGGGATATAGGGCTTTGAGTACAGAGTGACGGGATGTGCTTTGTCTTAAAAAGGCTGCAGTGTGACAACTAGGTTGAGAATATTGTGGGTTGAAGGCATAAACAGGGAGACAGTTTGAAAGTTATTGCAATAATCTAGGGATGATATGCTGACAGCCTGGAGCAGGGAGGCGGGGGTGGAGGAGAAGTGGTCAGTGAACGTTTGGAAGGAATAGCCAATAGGATTTGCTGACAAGTTGGATGTGGATTTTTAAAAAAGAAGAGTGAGGGACGATGTCAAAATTTTTGACCTGAGCCCCTGGAAAGCTGGGGTTGACACTGACTCTCTTACTTACCTCTAGGGTTCTTACAAAGAACCAGTCAGGTAATAAATGGAAAGCCCATGTGAACACCAAAGCTCTACTGAATGCTATTTGTTGTTGTTATTATTATTGTTGTTTTGTGATCTGAAACTTTCCAGCTCTAGGTTGCCAGAAGGTGCCAGACTGGGTTGAACCACCATCAAGAAAATCAGTGTCTCAATTACAGGAGAATATACTTAGCTCATTATAATTTTGATTTGTTCTTTTTTAAGTACCTCGCTCTCTTCCCTGCCTTGTTGAGTACATATTTGAGATTCAGGAAGCCTCTCTCTCTATCATAATGGACAAGACAACATCAATATAGACAGCCACAGAGAAAACAGTGGCAATTTTGAAATTATCTCTTGAGATCCTTATTGTATTTTTCAGAGCCATTGTATTTAAGTGGAGGAGTTTCAGGCCCTTCACTCTGCACAGTGAGTGAGGTACACAATGGTAGACTGCTGTTCCCAAAGCAGTAAATTCACTCCCGCCCGAAATCCTTATCAATGTGGCAGTTGCCTGATGATTCTTCTTCAAGAAGAGTTAATGTGCCATATTGGATTCCTGAGTGCACTGGTGAATTTTCATTACTTCTTTGGTTCATTTATTCAAACAATTCACAGCTTTCATTCACAGGAGGTCACTGTTCTCATCTTCCCCATTTTACAGATAAAGAAAATGAGGTTGAGAGAGGTGAAACTGACATGTTCAAGGCCACACAGCTATTAAGAAGTAAAGCTAAGATCTGAAGCCCATCTGCCCCACTCCCAAGTGTAATCCCTCATACTCGACAGTAAGTCCTCAAAGTATTGGTCTTACAGAAGCTAACCTTTATTTTTGCCCAAACAGTTTTTATTAACTTCAGTGAAGAGCTAGAACCATACTGACTTTAATGAAGTATAGTTTTATTACCTTCAAATGTTATATAAATTACCAACTAAGATATAAAAGAGTGCAAATAAAGAATAAGAGGGGAGTTAATGAAAAAATTACAATTCATAATAAGCCTGCAGAACGCAAGTGCGTATCATAAACATAAAAGACCTTTAACATTACAGTAATTAATTGCTGGACTCAGAAGTTGCTGATGCATGAAAAGAATGCTTAATTTGCGAGCCCTAAATGTTAGAAAAAGGATACTGATTTTAAAAGGATTTACCTTACCCGCTGAGACTCTCAAAGTTCTCAGTAGCAGAGGTTATTTCAAACTATTTATTCAAAAAACACACAGACACAGTATCTGCTTTTCTATCAAAATCTGGGTGAGTAGAACCCAAATTAAAAAGCATTTATTGTATCTGTGATGCATTTATTGTATCTTCCATCAGCAGTTTTCAACGAAGCAGAAATGGAGCACAATCCACACCCTCTTGGTCTGTTTTCCTGTGGTTTATATGAAATTTCAAGACTTGCATTCCAACTGTATATGTTTAATCATACTTTGCACCATAATAATTGGTTAGTGGTAGAAGGCAACCTCTGGTTGTGAGTCAAGACCTGCCACAGAGTCCTGGCTTTGTTACCTCCTAGCTGTGCAAATCTGGCCACATCCCTTAACCTCTCTGGGCTTTAGTTTTCTCTTCAGACATATTAAGATAATAAAAATACTTATATCACAGGACTATTTTGAGGATTTGAGCACTGTATATGAAATGTCTATTATGGCAACTGGCACATCAAATAGTACTGAGTTAATGAAGTCTATTACTACAATTGAGTTATGCAACTCAACCCCTTTACTTTAGAGAGGAGGAACTAATGTTTCAGGAGGTTAAAGCGACTTGCCCAAATCCATCGGGCTATTTAGGGACTCAGATGGTATGGTATAAAAGCAAAATGAAGGTGTCCTGCTGCAAGCTCAATACCTCATCAACCATTGTGTTAACACTGAAGAACATCTCCTCCTACATACCCGCCATAAAAACTCACCATCTGGAACATATCAGTCTAGAAAGGCACTGCCTGTGAGAGGACCTGCTGAGATGGACAAAATCATGAATGCCCTGAATTTCCTAAAAACATTGCCACCTGAGACTCAGGGAGGGAAGCACCCAGCCCCCAGCCTTGTGCATTTAAAATAGAACTTTCTCCATGACATGTGGTCAGCTTCCAAATGTATCAAACTCCAGGTCCTCTGAGTCCTTCATGATAAACTTTGCAAATGTGACTACTGAACCTGCTCAAGATCATCTGGTCAGAGCAGTGCCATGTTGCCTGCTCTGACCTGGTTTCATCTGAAGCCTGAAACTTTTCTAGAGGTCCAGCTCTCCATTCAACTTCCATCCTTTGCTGCCCTTTTTATACATCTCCCTGCCTCCCATTGGATACCTGCCTCTCAGGGGTAAGCACCTACCAATGCAGAGTAGGTGGCCTGGAAACCTGTGGCCTTGCTGGGTTTGCTCCAATTCAACAGTAAATTTAGGAAAATAGAAGACAGTTCTGTATTACTAAACTTCCAGAACTTATCACTCCAGTAAGTAGCATAGATTTATATGGAATTTGGCAACAGATTAATACAAGCAAACGCATTAAATTCATTAGACATTCATCATCAGACCTAAAACATCCTCTAAATATCTCAGGAGTAATCAACTCCATCACTCCTTTGACAGCATTAATAAAAGAGAGAAATTTGCCTGAAAGATCTACTCAACTCTAGTCCTCTGAAACTTTCTCTGGAATCTCTTATTAAAATGAAACGAAACAACAGTAATAACAGAAGCCTCGATGGAACTCAGGCTGACCATGAGTGGTCTGTGATGCTGCCCACTGCCATTCGTAAAAATCACATTCAGCTATTTTAAAATATCTCCTTCTTAGAACAATATGTTGTTTTTCAGTTTTTGATGGGGCTTAGTTTGTTTGTCCTACTACTTCCTTTATGACATGCTATTCAGGGTTCAGGAGAATGATATATTCTCAAAACCAGCGCTCCATCCTCTTGGGTGACTATTTTTGTCAGGAAGTTTCAGGCTACACATGATGGAAAAAGGTGCACATGGTAAAGAATTCTTAGCTCACATAAGAAACTTAGCAATTTTCCAGACATGGACAACAGGCAGTATGGTACAATGCTTCCCAAGGGAAGAGAAACAAACAAATCCTAGGTGAGCCCTACAATTGCCCCGCCTTACTGCCAGGAGAATTTCTAGGTTGTGGTGGAGGGAGGGAGAACCCTAGCTCTGCTGGCAGTCTTCCTGAGATGAGGTGACAGAGTCAAAAATACAGGAAGGCCAAAAATCTAGAATTCCCAAGGCGGAGTATCCAAGAGGAAAGCACCAGAGATCTGCAGAGGGTCTCCCTTCAGTCTTCATGGAGTACTGATCACTGCGTATGTGAGGAAAGTACTAAGGCCAAAGAAAGGGCCACCACAGGTGGAACAATCTCCCCCAGATCCCACAAGGCTGCGAATACCATGTGTTCTATCAGCCAAATGGAACAGCTTTGTAATAAACACTCCAGACTCTGGGTAGAGTGCTCAGAAGGGTATTGCTTCAGAAGTGGGGACAAAGTCACCATAGAGGAGGACTGTCCTGCCCCCTCCTAATAAAGTGTAAAAGCAAGGGTCTGAAGCAGAGGTCAGCAAACATTTTCTGTAAAGGGCCAGATAGTAAATATTTTATTAGGTGAGTGCAAAAGTAATTGTAGTGTTTGCATTGTTGAAATTTGCCATTCGACATTTGGAATACATTCTTAAATAAATGTGGTTATGTTATACATCTTTTTTTTTTTCTTTTTTTTCAAGACAGAGTCTCACTCTGTTGCCCAGGCTGGAGTGCAATGGCTTGATCACAGCTCACTGCAACCTCCATCACCGGGGTTCAAGCAATTCTCCTGCCTCAGACTCTTGAGTAGCTCTGATCACAGGCATGTGTCTCCATGTAGAGACAGGGTATCACCATGTTGGCCAGGCTGGTCTTGAACTCCTGACCTCAAATGATCTGCCTGCCTCGGCCTCCCAAAGTGTTGGGATTACAGGCGTGATCCACTGCCCCTGGCTTTATACATCATTTTAATGGGCATTTCTTGCTTTATTTTTTGGCTAATGACTTATTACTTGCTGTCTATTTTATATTTATTTTAGACTACAGAAATGATGTTAGATAAAAAGCAAATTTGAGTGCTTTTTCTTATTCCAGTTCAAAATGGGTCATAAAGCAGCAGAGACAACTCACAACATCAACAACACATTTGGCCCAGGAACTGCTAATGAACGTACAATGCAGTGGTGATTCAAGAAGTTCTGCCCCCAAAGGAAGTGAGAGCTTTGAAGATGAGGAGTGTCGTGGCCAGCCATCAGAAGTTGATCATCAAAGCTGATCCTCTTACAACTACACAAGAAGTTGCTAAATAACTCAATGTCGACCTATGGTCGTTTGGCATTTGAAACAAATTGGAAAGGTGAAAAAGCTTGATGAATGGGTGCCTCATGAGCTGAGCAAAAATAAAAAAATTCATCGTTTTGAAGTGTTGTCTACTGTTTCTCTATGCAAAAAGAATGAACCATTTCTCGATCAGATTGTGATGTGGAACTAAAAGTGGATTTTATACAACCGGTGATGACTAACTCAGTGGTTGGACTAAGAAGAAACTCCAAAATACTTCTCATAGCCAAATTTGCACCAGAAAAGGTCATGGTAGCTATTTTGGTGGTCTGCTGTCGGCCTGATCCACTATAGCCTTCTGAATCCCAGTGAAACCATTACAGCTGAGAAGTCTGCTCAGCAAGTCTATGAGATGCAGCAAAAACTACAACAGTTGCAGCCGGCATTGGTCAACAGAAATGGCTCAATTCTTCTCCACGACAACATTTGACCGCATGTCGTACAACCAATGCTTCAAAAGTTTAATGAATTGGATTATGAAGTTTTGTCTCATCTGCCACATTCATCTGACCTCTCACCAACTGACTACTGCTTCTTCAAGCATCTTGACAACTTATTGCAGGAAAAATGCTTCCACAACCAGCAGGATGCAGAAAATGCTTTCCAAGAGTTTGTCAAATCCCGAAGCACAGATTTTCACACTACAGAAACAAACAAGCTTATTTCTTATTGGCAAAAATGTGTTGATTGTAATCGTTCCTGTTTTGATTAATAAAGATGTGTTTGAGGCTAGTTATAATGATTTAAAATTCACAGTCCAAAACCACAACCACTTTTGTACCTAATAGAATGTATGGGCCACATGGCTTCTGTCTCAACTGTTTAAGTCTTCTGTGGTAATGCAAAAGTAGCCACAGACAATATGTAAATGAATGGCTGTGGCTGGTGGCTGTGTTTTATTAAAACTTTATTTACAAAAACAGAAGTGGGCCGGATTTGTCAAGCAGAGTATTGTTTGCTGATCCTTGAGAGCACCCAAATTTTTTCTAAGTAATTTAATTGCATCCCAGGACAAGGCCCCCAAACACTTAAAGGAACTGAAAAAATGATAACATCCAACAACATAACATTCATAATGCCTGATAGCCAATCAAAAATTGTCAGGCATGCAAAAAGCCAGAGAGCTATGACCCACAATGAGGGGGAAAAAAATCAGTCCACAGAAATAGACCTCAAAGTGAAATGAATAATCAGATTAGTAGTCAAGAACATTAAAACAGCTGCTATAATCATGTGTTATTTGCTCAAGAAGACAGAGGAAAGTGTGTGTAAGCATGCTAAGGAGACAATGGAAGACATTAAAAAAGACTCAAGGCAAAATTTTAGAGATGAAATATATATCTCAGATTAAAAGATGCACTGGTTGGAATTAACAGCAGATTAGACACTGCAGAAGAAAAGATCAGTGACCTTAAAGACACAGTGACAAAAACTACCTGGAATGATACACAGAGTTAAAAGACAAAATAGAAATAATGGAGTGTCTGTGAGTTGTGGGGCAATATAAAAAGACCTAATATTCATGTGGTTGGAGTCCTAGAAAAATGGAAGGGAGAGAAAAATATTTGAAGAGATAATAGCCATGATTTTTCAAAATCATGGCTATTGATGAAAATGTAAATTCATATAGATACAAAGAAATCAATGAACTTCAAATATAAAAAACATGGAGAAAACCACATCAAAGCACATCAAAACCAAATTGCTGAAAAGTAGTGATAAAGAGAAAAACTTAAATGAAGCCAGAAACAGACACATTATATGCAGAGGAACAAAGATAAAAATGAAAGTAGATGTCTCAGAAACAATGAAAGCCAGAAAACAGTGGTGTGATATCTTTAAAGTGCTGAAAGAAAATAACTGTTAACCTAGAATTATATATCTGGTAAAAATATATTTCAATAACAAAAGTAAAGAGTTTTTTTCAAACATACAAGTGATGACAGAATTCATCACCAGAAAACAATTACCACATGAAATACTGAAATAAGTCCTTTAAGCAGAAAATAAAATGATACCAGATGGAAGTTTGAATTTACATAAAGAATATGTGAGTAAATATAAAATATTTTTTCTTATTTTTAAAATCTCTTCAAAAGATTATGTCTAAAAAGTAGAAATAACAATGTGTTGTGGTGTTTATAGCATATGTAGAAGGAAAATGTATGACAAAAAAGATGGGTTGTGGGAGATGAAAGTACACTTTTGTAAGTTTCTGATACTATGCGTACAGCCGTATAACATTTGCTTGAATATAATGTGATAAGTTAAAGATTTATGCTGTAAGCCTTAGAACTGTAGTTCTAGGGGTGCTCCCTGGGGGTATTTGTCACAATGTGGGGACAGGTATTACCCAAGGATACTGCTGAACACTCTGCAATGCACAGGACAAATCCTCACCCACCAACAAAGAATTATCTGGCTCAAAATGCCAATAGTGCCAGAGTTGAGAATCCCTGTTCTATAGCAACCACTAAAACAGAAAGCAAAGAGACAGCACTAAGAAGTCAACAAGGGAGATACAATGGAGTCCTAAAAAATAGTGCATCAATCTGAAAGAAGGCAGGACAAGTTAAATGGAAAAGCGAACAAAGACCACATGGAGCAAAAGGAAAACAAAAGAGTTGGTGGGTTTAATCCCAACAACATCAATAATCACATTAAATACAGTGGTCTGCACATCCCAATTAAGGGCAGAGATTATTAGATTGTATTAAAAAATGCAAGACCCAACTATAGGCAAGACCTGACTTTAAGCGTAAAGATACAAAGATAAAAGTGAAAGGATGCTAACACTTAAAAAAGAAGCCTGGAGTGACTTTGTTAATATCAGACAAAGTAGATTTCAGAGCAAAGAATATGTATATTATAGGCAGAAAGTGGTTCATCTCATAATGACAAAGAGGTCAATTCACCAAAAAGATAATAATAATAAACATATACACCTAACAACAAAGCCTCAAAATACATGAAACAAAAGCTGATAAACTAAAAGGAAAAATAGACAAATCCACAATTATAGTTGGGGACACCCCTCGCTCAACAATGTATATAACACATAGACAGAAAATCGGTGAGGATATAGAAGACTTGGATAATACTCAATGGTAAAAGGGTGAATGATTTTCCCCTAAGATCAAGGGCAAAGCAAGGACGAGACAAAGTGTCTGCTCTCACCACATGTGTTCAGCATTGTAGTGAAGGTCCTAGCTAGTGTAACAAGACAAGAAAAACAAATAAAAGGTATATAAATTGGAAAGGAAGAAGTAAAACTGACTTTGTTCACAAATAAAATAATCATCTACATAAACAATCCTAAATAATTTACTAAAGTTAACAAAACTCATGAATTTGTTTAGTAAGGTTGGAGAATACATAATTGAAATATAAAAATCAATTGTGTTTCAATATACTATAATTGGTTCACTATACAAATGATTGGAAATTAAGATAAAAAATTATTTACAATAGTATTATATTAAAAATATGAAACAGATCTATTTTGACAAACTATATGTAAGAGTCATGCACTAAAAATTATAAAACATTGCTGAGATAAATTAAAGATCACATATATAAATACAAAGATGATATGCCATGCGATTGACAGGAAGATTAAATATTGTTACAACATCAATTCTTACCCAATTGATTTATAGATTACATGAAACCCAATGAAAATCTCAGCAGGATTTTTAAAAAATAGGAATTGACAAGCTGCTATTAAAATTATATGGAAAATGTGAAGGACTTAGAATAGTCAATTTTGAAAAAGAACAATGTTGAAGGACTTACACTGTTTAATAAACTTAGTGTAAACCATAATAATTAAGACTTTGTGGTATCATTAGAAATATAGACATATAGATCAATGGAACAGAAAGGCCAGAAATTGATCTACATGAATAACATCAGAAGCCATTAAGGAAATGCAAATTAAAACCACAATGAGATGCCACTAAACAAAGCACCCATTATAATGGCTAAAATGATAAAGACTGACCATCCCAAGTGTCAGGGAAGATGTGGAGCATTTAGAACTTCTGCACATGCTGGCAGGGATGTAAAATGGAAGAGTCACTCTGGAAAACAGTTTGGCAATTTCTTTAAAAGGTAACTGCACACCTACCAAAGGACCTACACATTCCACCAAGGGAAAGAAAGCATAAATTCATGCAAAGGCTTGTATATGGAGTTTACAACAGCTTTATTTGTAGGTGCTCCAAGCTGGAAACAACCCACATTTCCATCAACATCCTAAAAGATTTTTAAAGTGGTACACCAACATAATAGAAATATGTCTCAGCAATAAAAAGGAATAAACAATTGATACATGCAACAACATAGAGAGGTCTAAAAATTATTATCATCAGTTAAAGAAATCAGACAAGAAAGAGACCACATTGTGTGATTCCATTCGTATAAAATTCTAGAAATGGCCAGCTAATCTACAGTGACAGAAAACACTCAGTGGTTTCCTTGGTATGGAAACGGAAGGAAGAATGAATTACAAAGGGACATGGGGAAACTGTGTGGGGTTGCGGGTAATGGAATTTTTTTTTTTATTGTGTTGATGGGTTCACAGGTATATGCGTTTGTCATAACTCATCAGATTAAACACTTTAAACATGTGTATATCATTATATGGTGATTATACCTCAGTACAGCCATAAAATGTTAAAAGAAGAAGAAGGGATAGAAGGAGGAGGAGGAGAAGGAGAGGGAGAAGTAGGAGGAGGGGGAGGAAAAGGAGAGGCAGGAGAAGGAGCAGAAGGAGGAGGAGGAGGAGTGGGAGGAGGAGGAGTGGGAGGAGGAGGAGGAAGAGCCACCAGTAAGGTGGCAACATGATTCACGGCCCTCTACACCCTGTTATTCACAGTGCTGGATTTTTCCTAATGCCCCACGTGATTACAGGGCAGCTACTCACAATCCGTCTTACAAACTTCCTTTTCACATCTGTAGGAAGGAGAGACAGACTCTTCACAAAAGTCCCTCTTAAGACAGCAATCAATCCCCCAGAATCATCCAGCAAACTTCGCTTCCTATCTCATTGGCCAGAACTGTGCTACATGCCTTTTCCTCAATCCTCCGTTAATCAGATATATCCCATTATTCAATGAAAGGAAGGGGCTTGGATGTTGGAGAATTAAACTGAAGCTGTTTTTTCACTATACTGTGGAAACAGAGATCTTTTTCTTTTCTACTCCTTCCTCACTTCCTCCTTTCCTCTTTCTTCTCCCCCTCCCTCCATTGGCTTCTTAATAAAAATACATCATAAGCAGAAGCTATACATGCATTCAAAAAAGTGCTTGGACATTTATGAAAGATGGAGCTATAAATGGGGACAAGATCCTAAGTTCAGGAGCTCAAGACCAGCCTGGCTAACATGGTGAAACCCCATGTCTCTACCAAAGATACAAAAATTAGCCAGGCGTGTTGATGGGCACCTGTAATTCCAGCTACTTGGGAGGCTGAGATAGGAGAATCACTTGAATCCAGGAGGTGCAGGTTGCAGTGAGCCAAAACCATGTTATTGTACTCCAGCCTGGGCAAGAAGAGCAAAACTCTGTCAAGAAGAAGAGGAAAAGAAGAAGAAGGAGGAGGAGGAAGAGAAGAAGGAGGAAGACAGTTTGACATCCCCTGCTGGACAGGCAGGGAGCTGAGAGGTGTGGCTGCTCTTAGATCCCTCACCTCCTGACTTTAGCCATTCATCAGTTCAAATCTTGGGAAGAAGCAACGATGGTCCGGCAAAAGTTGACTTTTTTATTATACAGGAAACTCATACTCTATCCAGCTTCATGACATGGTCTGTGACTTGATTTCAAGAGAAGAAATCAGAAAGCTGCCTCTCTGATGCTATTGGTCATAAGTGCCCAGATGTTAGTTAATATTTTATAGGCTAAAAAGTAGTATCAAATTTTCTAATTAACATTTTCTTAGATAATAGAGCTGATACATTGTTTTAAAAATACACATTTTTTCCACCATGAGATTAAATATAGCTATTTTGGAATTGAGTGGAAAAAAATACCTCTGCCCATACATATTTTCACTTTTCCTGAATTGGCCATTGTTCAAGAAGGATTGCTCACCACCTGTGGTCTGGAGGGCAGAAGCTTGCTAAGCAACTGAATTGTTCACCGTGGGTTTCAGGGAAATGTTTAACCTGCTTGATAGAACTAACCGTTTGTAAAGTCCTTTAATGGCATCATTTACATGTTAATGTTCTAATGACAAAGGCGTTTTATCTGTTCATTTGAAGCAGGGAAACCCTACTTTACTTGACTTAGAAGCTTTTGTTAACACATGGTAAGTGTCAGGAAGTGATACAACTTTCCCCAGGATGAATCCGGAGATTAGGGACTTAGTTTGCTGTAGGTCCCTTTCTGCAAGACCTTCCCACCCTCTCCTAGCTGACTGCCTGAGAGATTTGTGCCCACAGGTCTTGAGCTGAATAAACCAAGTGGAAAGGAGTCCGTGCTGCCATCGGGCTGCCTGGGTGGTCAGAGTCTATATATAGCGCTCTGCTCACATCCCTCCGGAGGCTTTACCATTTTCCTGCATGTGGCTCCAGGTCTGGTGCTTTTATTTTATTATTTTTATTATTTTTTGTGTGTTTAAAAAAATTTTTTTTTAAATTTTTTAAAATATGAATGGGAGTCTCATGATGTTTTCCAAGGTAGCTGAATTCCTGGGCTCAAGCCCTCAAGCACTTCTC
>CAUYQU010005463.1:0-27979 GCA_963574635.1 Cheracebus regulus
GTGTGGCTCCTTCTCCGGGAATCTCCCAGTCTGTGGGCATCAAAAATTCGTCTGCAATTGCGGCATCCACTCACTCTCTGCGCTTTCACTGGGAGCCACAATCCTGAGCTGCTGCTACGCGGCCATCTTGGATCTCTCTCATCAGTCCATTTTCATACTGCTATAAAGAACTTCCCTGAGACTGAGTAATTTATAAAGCAAAGAGGTTTAATTGACTCACAGTTCTGCATGGCTGGGGAGGCCTCAGGAAACTTACAGGAGAAAGTGAAGGGAGAAGAGCCCTTTATAAAACCATCAGATCTCCTGAGAACTCACTATCACGAGAACAGAATGGGGGAAATCCTCCCCATGATCCAATCACTTCCCTCCCTTGACATGTGGGGATTACAATTGGAGATGAGATTTGGGTAGGAACACAGGGTCAAACCATATCAACTGCATTACTGATATTTATAAAACCATGGTTAAAATGAACATAGACACGTTCCACTGGAATTCTTTAAATAGGGAGCATACTTGAAGTTTCAAGAAAGGTAGTTTCAAGACAGACAGAGACAAAATACTGAGGAAGCCAGAGTGGTTGGTACTAAGTAAATTGCCTAAAATTAGACTAGAAACTCTGTGAAGGCAGAGATTATGTGTTTGGTTCACAGTGGATCAGCAGGGAGCACAAGAGCACCTGAAAAAATAGTTGCCAATCAATACTTCTTAAAAAATACATAAATGGGCCAGGCACGGTGGCTCACGCCTGTAATACCAACACTTTGGGAGGCTGAGGTGGGCGGATCACCTAAGGTCGGGAGTTCAAGACCAGTCTGACCAACATGGTGAAACCCCATCTCTATTAAATAAATAAATAAATGGGCTGGGCTCAGTGGCTCATGCCTGTAATCTTAGAGCTTTGAGATGCCAAGGAAGGAGGACTGCTTGAGGTCAGGAACTGGAGACCTGGCAGTATGTACTGGTAGTCCTAGCTACTTGGGAGGTTGAGGTGGGAGGATAGATTGAACACAGGAGTTCAAGATCAGCCTGGGCAACATAGTGAGACTTCATCTCTACAAAAAATAGAAATGAGTAAAGCAAAAATTTATTGAGTACTCATTATGTGTAAGTATTGCTTTTGCAGTGTTTAGTATGAGTGTTACTGATCAGTATACAGATGATGTAAATACAGTATAATAACTCTTAAAGAGATAAGGCCCTGTGCAGTGGCTCACACCTTTAACCCCAGCATTTCGCCAAGAGTTCAAGACCAAGCTGGGCAACATGGGGAAAACCCATCTCTACAAAAAAAGACAAAAATATTTGCTGGGCATGGTGGCACATGCCGTGGTCCCAGCTACTTAGGAGGCTGAGGTGGGAAGATTGCCTGAGCCAGGGAGGCTGAAGGTGGAATAAGCCAAGATTGTGCCACTGCATTCCAGCCTAGGTGACAAGTGAGGAGAACCAGTCTCAAAAAAAAAAAAAAAAGATTAAAGAAAAAAGGCCAGGTACAGTGGCTCACGCCTGTAATCCCAGCACTTTGGGAGGCTGAGGCGGGCAGATCATCTGAGGTCGGGAGTTCAAGACTGGCCTGACCCACCTGCAGAAACCCATCTTTACTAAAAATACAAAATTAGCTGAGCATGGTGGTGCATGCCTGTAATCCCAGCTTCTTGGGAGGCTGAGGCAGGAGAATCACTTGAACCCGGGAGGTGGAGTTTGCAGTGAGCCAAGATTGCAAGATTGCACCATTGCACTGCAGCCTGGGCAGTAAGAGCAAAACTCAGTCTCAGAAAAAAAAAAAGATAAGCATGGGAGGGAGGCTACTAGAATAGAATAGCGAGTCAAAAGAATTCAGGGATACGGAAGTTTCTTAGACAAGGTAATGTTTGAGCTCAGTTTTTTTTTTCTTTTGGGGGAGGGTTTTGTTTTCAGACAGGGTTTTGCTCTGTTGCCCAGACTGGAGTGCAGTGGTGCAATGGTGCAATTATGCCTCACTGCAGCCTGGACCTCCTTGGCTCAGGTGATCCTCCCATCTCAGCCTTCAGAGTAGCTGGGACTACAGACTCACGTGGCCACATCGACTAATTTTTGTATTTTCAGTAGGGATGGGTTTTCGGGGTTCTGCCATGTAGCCCAGGTTGATCTCGAACTCCGGGGCTCAAACTATCCTCCCACCTCTGTCTCCAAAAGTCCTGGGATTACAGGCATGAGCCACTGTGTCTGATCTGAGTTGAGTTTTGAAGTAAAGGCAATGAGGCACAGTATGTGTTAAATCCCTGTGGAATGAAATAGCATTATACATTTGAGAAAACAAAAACAGTGCAGTTTGGCTGAAGAAAAGAATAGGATGATATGATGGTGTCATGGTAGGTTAGGTTATAGGGTGGATCTAGATCTATTTATATGCTATGTTAAAATTTGGGCTTTATTCTAAATTTAGAAATCATTAAACTATGTTAAACAGAGCAATGACAGAATCATAATCTTCATTTTAGGAAGACCACTCAAGCAGTAGTGATAATACAAAGTGGGGGAAGAATTGAGGTAGGAAGGTTTAAAGTATGAAGAAAGAAAATAGAATCCATAGGAAGTATGTTACTGGGAAAGAAACTGGATTGTGGGGGCTGTGTGAAAGGTACTAGAATCACTGCTAGGCTTCAAGTTTGGATTTAGTGCCACTTAATAAGGTAGATAATAGAAGAGAAGCAGAGGTTTTGTTTTTGTTTTGAGGGTAGATGAGAAGGCAAAAAGGGTAATAAACCCAGTCTTTCCTTAAGCTTAAGGTACCAGTGGGACACATAAGTGTGCATGTTAGTCTTCTTTCGATGGTATCATCAAGTCAACTACACTCTCTCACAAATGGTTCTTTGTTGCTGTTTTTGAGATGGAGCCTCACTCTCTCTGTCGCCGAGGCTGGAGTGCAGAGGCATGATCTTGGCTCATTGTGACCTCTGCCTCTGGAGTAGCTGGGATTACAGGCACGTGCCACCATGCCTAATTTTTGTATTTTTTGTAGAGATAGGGTTTTGCCATGTTGGCCAGGCTGGACTCCAGCTCCTGAGCTCAAGTGATCTGCCCACTTCGGCATCCCAAATTGCTGAGATTATAGGTGTAAGCCACTGTGCCCGGCCACAAATGTCTCTTAGTGTGTGTGTGTATGTATATGTATATATATATATATCTTTGAGGCAGCATGTAATATATATACACATGCACTTACACACACACACACACACACATATATATATCTTTGAGGCAGCATGATTTTTCTGAACTTATGTGCTATGAGGCCCCCTAAAAAGGAACTGGATGAATAAACAGGTTGTATGTTAGTAACTATAAGATAAATAGTAATTTAATAATTTGGAGAAATTGTAATCTAAGCACTTTGGGAAGCCAAGGCAGGTTGATTACTTGAGCCCAGGAATTGGAGACTAGCCTGGGCATCATGACAAAACCCTGTCTCTACAAAAAATACAAAAATTAGCTGGGTGTGGTGATGTGTGCCTGTAGTCCAAGCTACTCAGGAGGCTAAAGTGGGAGGACCACCTGAGCCAGGGAGGTTGCAGTGAGCAGAGATTACGCTGCTGCAGTCCAGCCTGGGCAACAGAGTGAGCCCCTGTTTCAAAAAATAAATAATAATTTGGAGAAATAGTCCTTAACATTATAGTACTGTGATCTAAGACCTCATTTCATATATAAATAAAACATGGCAGCATGAATAACAAGTCCAATCTGCTTTCCATTAAACTGTAATAACAGTAAAGCAGACGTGATAAAATAAGATGCATTACTTTATCTCTTTGAAATTGGTTGGTAGTGCATACTCCATAGCACAACTTTTATTGGCTTTTGCAGTAAAGAAAAAAAAATTTTTTTAATGCAACAAATTTTAAATGCAATTTTCCCTGCATAGCTATTAATATAATTACTGAACCTAATTTCCTTATGTTGTTAATTATTTTTGTCTTTTCAACCAAATGCTTCTTACCTGTATCAATTTTTAGAAACATACTAGTACACTAGGATATTTTCTAAGAAACTAAGCACATAAAAATACCCACTATGGTATTTAAAATATTAGCCTTGTCTTTTATGTGTATATTCAAACTTTTTCTTTGACACGGAGTCTCACTTTGTTGCCCAGGCTGGAGTGCAGTGGTGCGATCTTGGCTCACTGCAACCTCCGCCTCCTGAGCTCAAGCAATTCTCGTGCTTCAGCCTCCCCAGGAGCTGGGACTACAAGCGTAGTCCAACTCCCCAGGAGCTGGACTACAACCATGCCTGGCTAATTTTTGTATTTTTAGTATAGATGGGGTTTCACCATGTTGGCCAAGCTGGTCTCGAAACTCTGGCCTCAAGTGATCGCCCACCTCAGCCTCCCAAAGTGCTGGGATTACAGGTGCGCCCGGCCATATTCACTTAAACATTTAACGACCCAGGAAAACATCCATCTAGGATTTTAAGTTGTATTCACAATGCTTTTATTTTGATCAAAATAGTCTATTGATGACAATATTTGTGAGCCCATTCACTTCTAAGATAACAAATTATTAGTCTAGCCAGTCTCCTTCAAACTTGTTTCCTCCTTCTACCCACCATTGTCAAGATGTAAAGGAATTCACTACCTCTTCTTCTACCAAGAAAAAACCAAAACAATCACTCCTCCTCCTCTCCTAACCTCCCCCCCACCCCCAAACACACTCATTCCAGGAAAAGAAAGAAGAGGGGACGCAAAGTGGAATAAGTTATGACGGTCAACAGAGCGCACAAAAATAGGACCAAAGCCCAGGCTCCAGACCGAGACGAGGAATCCGTCACCACAGCTGGAAGATCTTGGCTATTTGCCGTAAGAGAACTGACTGGTGCTAAGAAACTATAGACAGAACGAGTGACGGGCAAGGAAAGAGGGCCCACCCTTGGGACTGCCTGAACACTCAAAGAATGAAAAAGAAACGTCAGGAATCCGAAACAGGCTGCGGTCTGCCAGAGCGAACAGCCAGGTTAATACCCCGCTCCGAAGGCCAGCACTCCGGAGAGACCCTCGAGAAGGAAACGGCGCCTGGAGATCGCCTGCTGGAAGGAAAGTGATAACCAGGAAGCCTAGGACCTCCTTGCTTCCAAAGTCAGAGTAGGAGCCTCGCGTCCGGTAGCCGCCGCCAGACACCGGACCAGGTCTGAGGGCGGGCCTAGGGGCGGAGCCTGAGCTCCTTCCCCGCCCCCTAACGGCAACTCGGGATGCGTTCTCAATGCGCCGGCGTAGGGTGAGGCCGGACTCTATTTGGCGATTAAGCGTGCGGCGGCGTTCGCTACCCGGCATGCTGTGCGCTAGTGACGGCCCTCCGCCTATCCCCTTCCCAACCCTACCCCCACCCCTCCCTCCGCGGCCCCCCCTTCCCCTAAAGTGAGTGAGTGAGACGGGCAGATGGAGGAGGGACTGTAATGGCGGCGGCCGGCAGCTCCCTGCTCTGACCCACGGCAAGCACACAGCTACGACCCCTTCCCCAGCCCTCTCCTAGCCGGCCTCCGCCCCGCCGCCAGCGCGGGGCCACCCTTTCCAGCCCTTCCCCCAGCTGTCGGCGTCTCGCCCTGCGCCCCAGCCGGGGCCCCACACACAATGGACGAGCTTGCCGGAGGCGGTGGTGGCGGCCCCGGGATGGCGGCCCCTCCCCGGCAGCAGCAGGGACCTGGGGGGAACCTGGGCCTTTCGCCAGGGGGGAACGGAGCGGCGGGCGGCGGGGGTCCTCCGGCCTCCGAGGGAACGGGTCCCGCGGCAGGCCCCGAGCTGTCCCGGCCGCAGCAATACACTATCCCGGGGATACTGCACTACATCCAGCACGAGTGGGCTCGGTTCGAGATGGAGCGGGCGCACTGGGAGGTGGAACGGGCCGAACTGCAGGTACCTCGCTGGGGTCGGTGTGCGGGACGGCTGCGGCGGCGGGGTTCCTAGCCGGGGGGTGGGGCCGGGACTCCTCTCAGCCGGAGCCGGCGCCTCGGGAGGCCGAGCGAAACCTACCTGTGCTGTTCAGGGTGTGATGGTCCTCTCAACGGCTTTTCTGGAGTTCCCCTCCCTCGTTCCTGCAGAAGCTTGCTCCCCAACCTTCACTAGCTACGCGGTGCGGGCCTCCTCGGGGCAGCCATTTTGGCTTTTAGTATGGCGTCTGCGGGGGCTCCTCCGCAGGCGGCCTTCCCGGGCCTCCAGGGCTTGAGTCCGGGTTGGAGCCGCTCGACACCGAGTTTGCTCGTTTGTTCCTCTTGAGATGAGGAGCTCAACGAGAGGGACTGGGATAGGCATCTTACCCCCTTTTTCCGGACCACCCCCCTTTCCGATTTGGCGTATCTGGCCCCCTCCCTCAGACTTGGTACGCACTTGCCCCTTGACAGCCACTCTTCTTTCCTGGGCTGCTGTGGTGTACAGTGAGTTGCGACTGACCTGTGAAGTTTTATTTCCCATCGTCAACTTTAAGTACTTCTTAACCTGAGATGCTGCCTTACTCACTTGGATTCTCTGTAGTTATTCCTTACTTAGTGACTCATCAACGCTTTTAGCATTGGATTTTTCTTTTTAGAATACTCTTCACTAGATCTCCTTTCCCCATCCCTTTCTTTATCCATAAAAAACCACACCAGATTGACTATGTTGTATTTACGAAACGACTGAAAAGATTTAATGTAAGTTTGAAGTGAAACATAGTTGTATCATGTTACTTACTCGTGCAGGAGAAGCAAAGTGAAATGTCCTCAGGACCCTTCATAGTTGAGCTTGACTCGTTCCTTATAATGTGAACCTTTGATAGGCTACACGTTTGGAAGATGTTCCTAGTTAACAGCTCATGTCCTGGATCTCAAAATAGGCTACACGTTTGGAAGATGGTGGTGGTTAACAGCTCATGTCCTGGATCTCAAAATTGCCACATCTTTTTGAAAGGATTATTTAACTTTCTTGGGCATTTGTGTTTATTTTTAAATACCTTTGCAGGGCAAATTTAGGCTTAGAAGAAAAAAAACCATGCGTCTAAATAGTATTGCACCTGTTCTTCAGACTTGTATATTTAGGAGGTAAGCGGTATTCGCTCTCATATATGTCATATGCCGGTGAATAGTTAGGCAAATGTAGTGTTGAAAGGAGGACTGGATTAACTAGAAAGGGTGTCCTCAAACAAATATGAATCTCTTTAGTTTGGTACTGAACTGGTAAACTTTTATATGACTCCACAAAGTGAGTGAAGTTAAACTTTTGAAAAGTAAAAAATGTTTAGGTATTTTGACACTGTATGAAGTCTTAAAAAATTGTAACATTTGTTAGTCATTTCAGTGCTTTTACAATTGTGTTTTGATATGATATTGGGCTTTAAAAATACAAAAGTTTCAAAAAGCTGAAGTCAAAGCTGTGGTTTCTTTTAAGTTGTGTACAGTCTGCTTTAAATACTTAAGATTTATAGAATTTTGTTGGTATACAGCTTTTACTACATCATACTGCACACTTAATTTTCTGTATGAGTAAAGTTAGTAACGCATTTATTTTTAAAATTTGCATTGACAAATGCATTAAGGCTTAGGCTCACTAAATAATATTTCACCATTCCCCACTTTGGTTTCTTCGACTTTGTACTATTGTACACAAGTTTGGATTTTAACACTCTTCAAATTAGCAATTGCATTTTTCACCTATAAACTTCACTAATGTAAGCAGCTGAGAAGAAAGATACCTTGTGTCCAAATTAGTAAAACCTGTTCATAAATGAAGTCTTTATTGCCTTTAGCATTTGCTTTCCCTTCTAGGTCTCCTCTCCTTTACAGCAACAGAAGAGTGTTTTAAGGACGATTCCTTTTGCTTGCTTGCTTGCTTTCAGTTCTACTATTAGTATAGTAGTTCTGATATAGCCACCCTAAGTTTTTGTTTCCTTGTTTTGAAAAAAAATCCTACAGTGTTTCTAGACTCTTTATTTCATAGATTCTTTTGTAATAAAATGCTCATGATGGTGTTGGTGTTTTTTGTGTGTGTGTGTGTGCACTATATATTTATAATGTTTTATTGAGTTACTTAGTTAATAGAGTTTCTAGTTTGCATCAGGATATTGAATTTGTGTTAGGTGCCTTCAGTCTACTGAGATTGCTTGTGAGATGCATATTTTAAAATGTATGTGTTAAATACAAATTTGTGGGAGGGTTGTAGTGAAGCATCAGTGGATTTTTACTGTAAACTTAAATTTATTTTTAAGAAAGACAACCTAGAAATAAGACAACAACTTACATATTACTATGTACAGTCTACGGTGCACTGTCAATCTACACAAATTTTTAAGGTGTTCATTATTGAATAGTTTCAATAGTGAACATAAAGAGCTTAAGGAGTACCCCATATTGATGTAAAATTTTAGTAGTGAATTATATTTTCCATGGCTTTGGAAAAGATATTAAAAGGAACTTTGCAGTATGATTCTGTTCTCTGTAAAAAGAATTTAGAGTAAAGGTCTTAGAAACTTGAAACTAAACCAAAGGATCATGTCTTAAAGCCCTTTTGTCGCTGATTCTTCCTTACCTTGGACTTAGGTAAAGCATTGTTAGTAAAGTTGTAGGACAATGGTTTCTAAACAGTAGTGCCTGTCAGAATCACTTGTAGAACTTTAAAAAATATGCAGGCCTCTTATCCTCTGGAGATCTGGATTGATCTAGGGCTTGAAGAAAATGGACTATCTATGGAATTTTGGTAATTCATGTTATGTAAAAGTTAGAAACTGCCATTTAATCAGCAGTATAACGTGATGAGGTAGGTATTCCTATTTTACAGGTGAGGAGACAAATTTAGGTAGGTTAAATAATTTTGCCAAGGTCACCTAGCTATAAAGTATTGCAGCTGAGATTTGAACCCAGGTCTGTCTGATTCCAAGGCCTGTGGTCATATCACCACTCTTGTAACCATTATGTTACACTGTCTTAGCATTTTTGTTTTCATGTCATAGGTTTATTTACAGACATATCTAATATGCCATATGAGTTCGAGTTTGATCCATTTTCCAGAGACTACCTCTTAAAATGTATCTGTTAAATGAACTGAAACATCCTTATTTTTCAAGCAGTTGGTGTCTTTCTATAAAGAAGGGTGCAGCAAATCTAGATCCAGAGTACAAACACATCATAGCTAGTAACCACCACTTGTTTTCCACTGAAAATGGCAAATTCTTCTCAGGGTCCTCCTCACAGTGGCATCTGCAGACCACAGAGGTTGTGAACCTCCGGATGCCCTGGCCCAACATAGCCCTGCTGGAAAGCTCTGCAACAGGCACAAAACCGAGGATGGAAGAAGTAGCATTTTTTTTTTTTTTTTGAGACGGAGCCTTGCTTTGTCACCAGGCTGGAGGAGTGCAGTGGTGCAGTCTCGGCTCACTGCAACCTCCGCCTTCTGGATTCAAGCGATTCTTTTGCCTCAGCCTCTCAAGTAGCTGGGACCACAGGCTCGTGCCACCACGCCCAGCTAATTTTTTTGTGTTTTGAGTGGAGACGGGGTTTCACCGTGTTGGCCAGGATGGTCTCGATCTCTTGACCTAGGGATCCGCCCGCCTCGGCCTCCTAAAGTGCTAGGATTACAAGTGTGAGCCACCGCGCCTGGCAAAAGTAGCATTTTTAATAGAGTGGACTTTGACTTGTAATTCTTGTTCTAGCATTATGTGTCCCACACCACTTGAGTACATTTCAGTAAAGTTTTACTGAGCCCCCATGATGGTGCTGTGAGGCCTAGTTGATATATATTGCTGAAACGTCCTTATGCTTTTCTTTGTAGTTTGTATGTAGTAAGTATACTTTGGGGGTATATACAAAATGCTTGTTTGCCAAGTGTAAAAATATTACATAGCTAATACATAGAAAATGTAGTCCAACTGTTTATATTCTAAAACTACTGATTTTCCAGCAAATATGAAAAAAAAATTTATTTTTTCCACTCTGTCAACCCAGGCTGGAGTGCAGTGATGTGATTTCATCTTACTGCAATTTGCACTCTGCTTCCCAGGTTCAAGCAATCCTCCTACCTCAGCCTCTGGTAGCTGGGACTGCAAGATAGTGCTATGACACCTGGCTAATTTTTTTTTTTTTTTTTTTTGGTATTTTTAGGAGAGACAGGGTTTCATCATGTTGGACAGGCTAGTCTTAAACTTCCTGACCTCAAGTGATCCACTCGCCTTGGCCTCCCAAAGTGCACTGCAAGGCCCCAAAATTTTAATTAGTGTTTGTGTTTATACTCTATAGCATACAGATTGGTCGTAACATGACAGATGTTGCTACTTAAAGATCCTTGAGTTAGTAGGAGATATTTTGCTTAGACATTACTTGATAAGGAGGGAAAACTTTGAACTGTTTCTCCTTAATTTTCTATTTTCAGGGTTTTCAAAAACTGGTCTGGAATAGTGATTTACAAATCCTAGTGTCTTTTCCATGACAAGATTTTAATGACTCTACCATGAAATTACAAAAAAGTGTAGTGATATTTCATAAAGGTGTTCTCTTTATTCTGGGATTTTTAGCCTTCATACATTTTTACTGTTATGTGTTTCCTTTTTCAGATGATGGTGAAAATAGAGTTAAAAAAATTTTATTGATAGGATTAAGGGAGTCCACTACCTTGTATCAGATTTCCTGTTTCTTTCTGAAGCCCTTGAAATGAAGTTTAGGGACCACTGATCTAGAATTCTCTTTATGCTCCTCCACTACCCATTAATCCCACTCTATAGCCTACTTTTTGCTATACTCTCTCCTCACTCCCCTCTGAACACTTGTAGAACACCATTTTTCTGTTCATGATTGACCTTCAAATTGCCACATCCTGTGGCCTTATAGACCATGTGTATGTACTTAACCAACATTTTCTGCTGTTGACACATTCTTCAAAATTATTTTATTTTGCTTCCACTCTTTTTCCTGTGGTCCACTTACAACTTTTCGTCATATGTTTTCTTTCTTTTGTTCCCAGTTGTTGTTATGTGAGGTTCTGGTTCTATTTTATATTTTTACTGTATATTCAGAATCAGATTTTTAGCTACCATGTGCCATCTTAATAATGCCTAAAATTTATTGTTTACTCTTTCCTAAGTGTTATTCCAGTGCTTCAGTATTTACTCATTTAATTCTCAAAACAACTAAGTGAGGTTGATACAGGTATAATTGGCTTCTTTTTTTTCTTTTTCCTGATACTGGCATATTGAGGCCCAGAGGTTAAGTAATCTGTGCAACTAGGAGGCAGTAGAACTGGGATTTGAACTTAGGCTGCTTCTAGAGGCCATGTTCTTAACCACTGCTAGATTTTTGGCCTCCAGATGTCCCATGTATTTCTAACTTCCTGTTTAATTTTTCTGCCTCCAATTCAATGCATCCATTCAGTTAATCTCAAGTGCCTGCTTCTTCCCCTTGACAAAACACACTTGCTCATTCTTTATTCCTTGCTGCATTAAAGTTAACACTATCCTCCCCATCACTAGTGCTATAGAGGTCATTGAATCTTCCCCCGTGTATGTTCGACCTCTGAGTTTTATTGATTCCAGCATAATTATTTGGTGAATATATTTAAGTGCGATTTTGTGTTAGATGCTGGGTATATAATGATGTATGAAACAAAAACTTTGTCTTTAGAGAGCTTATAATCTAGAATTTTTTTTTTCAAGAGAGGGTACCACTCTGTCCCCAGGCTGGAGTATGGTGGTGCAAACATGGCCCCCTGTAGCCTCAACCTCTTGACCTCAAGTGATCCTGCTGCCGCAGCCTCCCAAGTAGGTGGGACTGCAGACTGTACGACTACGCCAGGTTGTTTTTATTTTTCTTTGAGATGAGTTCTCACTTTGTTACCCAGACTGGTTTCAAACTCCGGAGCTCAAACAATCCTCCTACCTCATCCTCCCAAAGCCCAAAGTGTTGGAATTACAGGTATGAGCCACTGTGCCTGGCCAATAAAATCTTACAAACAACAAATTAATAGAATGCTAAGAAAATAAATGGTGATAGGAATCCTGTATAATATTTATTGAACACTTTCTTTTTTTTTAGAGACAGAGTCTCACTGTGTCACCAGGCTGGAGTACAGTGGCACGATCTTGGCTCACTGCAACCTCCACCTCCTGGGTTCAGGTGATACATATATATATATATATATACACACATATATTTTTTATTTTATATATAATATATATATTAATTATATATAATTATATAAATATATAAATATAATATATAATTAATATATATAATATTTTATAAATATATATGTGTGTATATATATTTTTTATTTTTATTTATTTATTTATTTGAGATGGAGTCTATCTCTGTTGCTTAGGCTGGAGGGCAGTAGCCTGATCTTGGCTCACTGCAACCTCTGCCTCCCAGACTCAAGCGATTCTCCTACCTCAGCCTCCCAAGTAACTGTAACTACAGGTGTGTGCCATGATGCCCGGCTAATTATTTTATATTTTTAGTAGAGACAGGGTTTCACCATACTGGTCAGGCTGGTCTTGAACTCCTGACCTCATGATCCACCCATCTCAGCCTCCCAGAGTGCTGGGATTATAGGCGTGAGCCACCACTCCTGGCGTTCAGGCAATTCTTACGCCTCAGTCTCCCGAGTAGCTGGAATTACAAGCACTCACCACCATGCCCAGCTAATTTTTGTATTTTTAGCAGAGATGGAGTTTCGTCATGTTGGCCTGGCTGGTCTCGAACTCCTGACCTCAAGTGATCCACCCGCCTTGGCCTTCTGCGCCTGATCTATTGCGCACTTTCTATATGCCCAACATTATTTTAGGTTCTTCAATACATTTAATTCTCATAAAGTTCCTAAATGTATACTTTTAGATCTGAAGCATTCCAGTTGGAAGCTACAGCATTTATCAGAAGTTCTAAAGCAGGAAAGAGCTTTGTTCAAATTGTGTGAACTGGCCAGATGAGGTGGCTCATGCCTGTAATCCCAGCACTTTGGGAGGATCACTTGAGCCCAGGAGATGGAGACCAACCTGGGCAACAGTGAGACCCTGTCTCTAAAAATGAAAAAAAACAAACAAAAAAAAAAAGTCTGTGAACGTGACTATAGTGATTCAAGATGCTAAGTAATATAGGTAATGTCAGTATCCTAAAATATATTCTAATTCACTGATTCTTGGTTTTTGGGGGATCGTAGTCCCCTTTGCGTATATGATGAAAGCTATGGAGCATCTTCTAGTTTTGTTTTGTTTTTTTTTTAAAGGGGTAAGAAAATTTTGCTTAGAATGCCCATGAAGCCTGACTACTGACCTAAGGAAGTAACTGATTCAATCTGTACTTTCATTTCTGTACTAACATTGTGCTCCTCCTGACAGAATTCTCTTGAGATAACCTCCTGGCAAGTTTGTTTCATCCATTGACAGTTTATCCTTTATATCATAAATATGATTGCATTATGTATTACCCTCCTTTAAAAAAGTTCCAAACGTACAAAAACAATACAGTATTGTGATCTCCCACAAACCTGTCACTCATCTTAAACAGTAACAACTCATGATCAGTCTTATTTTACCTGTACTTCTATCCAGTCCTTGTCCATTCCAAATCATTATTATTTTATTCGTTTTTAAAAGACAGGGTCTTGCTATGTTGCCCAGGCTGGAGTGCAGTGGTGTGATCGTAGCTCACTGCAGCCTCAAAACTCCTGGGTTCAAACGATCCTCCCAGCTCAGTCTCTCAAATAGCTTGAACTATAAGCACGTGCCACCATGCCTGGCTAATTTTTTTTAGTAGAGACGGGGGTCTTTCTATATTATCTAGGCTGGTCTTGAGATCCTGGCCTCAAGCGGTCCTCCTACCTTGGTGTCTCAAGAGTGCTGGGATTAAAGGCATGAGTCACTGTGCCTGGCATTTTTTTTTTTTTTTTTTTTTTTTTGCGACAGAGTCTCACTGTGTCGCACAGGCTGGAGTACAGTTTCGTGATCTCAGCTCACTGCAACCTCCACCCACCGGATTCAAACGATTCTCATGCCTCAGCCTCCCGAGTAGCTGGGATTATAGGCATGCCACCAGGCCCAGCTAATTTTTTGAATTTTTTGTAGAGGCAGGGTTTCACCATGTTGATCAGGCTGGTCTTGCACTCCTGAATCACCTGCCCACCCTGGCCTCCCAAAATGCTGGGGTTACAGGTGTGAGCTACTGCGTCTAGCCACTTTTGAGAGAGAGAGAGAGAGAGAGAGAGAGAGAGATGGGGGGCGGGGCTCACTCTCTGTCATCCAGGCTGGAGTGCAGTTGCATGATCATGGGTCACTATAGCCTCAAACTCATGTCATCCCGTATTATTTAAAATCAGTCTCAGAATCATGATGAATATTTCAGTATGTGTCTAAAAGACAGACTGGGCATGGTGGCTTAAACCTGTGATTACAAGAGTTTGGGACCCTGAGGTGGGAGGATCACTTGAGGCCTGGAATTTGAGGCTGGTCTGGGCAACATAGTGAGACCCCATCTCTACAAAAAATTTAAAAAAAAATTAGTCAGTGGTGGTGGCACCTGCCTGTAGTCCTAGCTGCTTAGGAGGCTGAACTAGGGGGATTACTTGAGCCCAGGTGTTCAAGGCTTCAGTGAGCCATGATTGTGCCAGTGTACTCAGCCTGGGCAAGAGAGTAAGACCCTCTCTCTGAAAAGAAAAAAGAAAAAGATAAGAGCTTTAAAAGTCAGCTGCAATATCATTACTGTAGTTGTATACCAAATTGTTAAGAAAAATTAGCTACTTCTTAATATTGTTGTCAAATACCCAGAGTTTAAATTTCCAGTTTTCTCAGGTATCTTAGGACAGTTTGTTTGAATCTGGATTGAAATAACCTGTTGTGTTTGGGACCTCTCCATCTTTTTTTATTTTCCCTACCATGTTTTGTTGAAGAAATAAGGTGGTTGGTTTCTTTATCGTATAAAGGTTCTGAGAGTCTATGTTTTTGCTAAGTGATTTCCTGTGTCCTCTGTAGTTTTGCTATCATGCTTATTTTCCTTATAGCTTGGTTGTTTAATCAGAATTCATTTTTCTTCAATTTTGGGAGTGTGTGTCAGAGGGCAAGACTGATTTACAGGTAGTGATGAGGTCTTTCATCAGAAGGCGTATAATAGTTGGTTGTCTTTTTGTGTGATGTTAGCAACTGTTGATGTTAGTGCTTAGGAACATTCCATTACTAGGGCCACCCATTGTTTTAAAAAATCTTGTTAAGAAATTGATATAGAATTCAGGTAACACAAAATTCACCCTTTTAAAGCGTACTTTTTTATTTTTGCCTTCCTGTTGTAAAAGTGAAATTTTCAGTTCATTTCTGAAAAATAAATTGGTCAGTATAATTTACTTTGTTCTACTTCTGCTTTACACAAAGCTTCATGTTCAGCCGGATACCTTTCTAGCTGCGTTTTCTTTTCTTTTCTTCATTATTATTATTTTGAGACAGAGTTTCCCTCTGTCGCCCAGGCTGGAATGCAGTGGTGCTATCTCAGCTCACTGAAATCTCTGCCTCCTGGGTTCAGGCGATTCTCCTGCCTCACCTTCCCGAGTAGCTGGGATTACAGGCATGCACCACCACGCCTGGCTAACTTTTGTATTTTATTTTATTTTTTTAATATATATTTTATTACATTTTAGGGAAGAACATGCAAGATTGTTGCATAGGTACATACATGGCAATGTGGTTTGCTGCCTTCCTCCCCATCACCTATATCTGACATTTCTCCCCATGTTATCCCTCCCCAACTCCCCATCCCCCACTGGCCCTCCCCTTGTTCCGCCCCCCCCCCCCCCCCCGCCCCCACAGACCCCAGTTTTTGTATTTTATTAGAGGTGGGATTTCATCTTGTTGGCCAGGCTGGTCTCAAACTTCTGATCTCAGGTCATCCAACCGCCTCAGCCTCCCAAAGAGCTGGGATTATAGGTGTGAGCCACCATGCTCTGCCTAAATTTTCTTCTCTTAGTACTTGAAGTTGAGTTCTGAAGTTGTTGAGCTTCTCTCTGCTTTGCTGTTAATTTGAGCAAGTTCTGAGCACCGATGGCCTTCATCTTCTCATTTTCTGCTGCTTTTGCAAGTTGATCAACAAGCTCAATCAAACCAACTATTTTCTGAAACTGGCCAATTTTGTCCACAATTTTGTGCACTCTTTGAGCACTGTGGTCTGCTGGGTAGCCTCTGGGTCCAACACCTGCAGCTTGTTCAGCTCATCAAAATGCAGCCCTGCTTCACCCAGGATGTCTTTGGCCATAGATGTTTCCCATCCAGGTTCCCTAGAGAAGTTCTGCTCTGAAGAAGTGACAGTGGCAGTCAGAAGGAGGTGTGTCATAGGAACAAGGGTCGAGAAAAGGATAAAGTCTGCTTGCTTGTCACAGGTATCATTCATTCAGTACACATTTTTTTGAGTGCCCACTACATGCCAACACTGCTAGATGCTGGATGAATGCAGCGTGGTGCCTGCCCTGCTGGCCCAGTGGCGACAGCTTTCTATGGCTCAGGCTGATGTAGACAGGCACCTTCTCCATGTACTGGCAGCCTGTGTGCAGGCAGCCTGCCTTGGCCGTTGTCATGACTACAGAACCTGTTTACTCACGACCCGAAATATATTTTTATTAAGGTTTTTTACAAAATGCCTTTAAATGTCTTTAAATTAATTTAGCTTTTTTTTGAGGTGGAGTTTCACTTTGTTGCCCAGGCTGGCATATAATGGTGCGATCTCGCCTCACTGCAACCTCTGCCTCCCAGGTTCAAACAATTCTCCTGCCTCATCCTCTCAAGTAGCTGGGATTATAGGTGTGCACCACCATGCCTAGCTAATTTTTTTGTATTTTTAGTAGAGACAGGGTTTCACCATGTTGGCCAGGCTGATCTCAAACTCCTGACTTCAAATGATCAGCTGCCTCGGCCTCCCAATGTTCTGGGATAACAGGTGTGAGCCACCGCGCCCAACCTAAGTTAATTTACTTTTGATTGCAAACTGTGTATGCTAGCTCTTGTGTGTGCACGCTCACTGTCCCCCACAAGATAGTTCTTTAGAGCAGTTTTAGGTTCACAACAAAATTTAGTGAAAAGTACAGTTTCCTACCCCAAAGTTTTGCCTTTTCCAGAATATGTTCATATACCTTCCCTTCGTATGCTTGGGGGAAATTTTTGTTCCAGGAGCTTTCCTCTAGAATACCAGAATCCTCAGTTGCTCAAGTCCCTCGATACAATGAAATACATGGTATTTGTATGTAACTTATGTACACCTTGCTGTATATTTTAAATTTCTAGATTACTTGTAATTATCTAATACAATGTAAATGCTATGTAAATAGTTGTTATCCTTTTTTTTAAATTTTTTTTTTGAGGTAGGGTCTCACTCTGTCACTCAGGCTGGAGTGCAGGGGAACAATCATGGCTCACTGCAGCCTCGACCTGCAGGCTCAGATGATTGTCCCACGTCAGCCTCCTGAGAAGCTAGGACTATAGATGCCCGCCACCACTCTTGGCTAATTTTTGTATTTTTTCTAAAAACAGGGTTTTGCTAAGTTGCCAAGGCTTTCGTACTCCTGGACTCAAGCGATCTACCCTCTTTGGCCTCCCAAAGTGCTAGGATTACAGGTGTCAGGTACTATACCCAGCTAATTGCTGTACTTTTAAAAAATTATTTATTATTTTTCTGGAATTTTTTTTTGCCTTGCCATTGTTTGAATCTGTGAATGGGGAACCCTTGGATACAGAGAGTTGCCTTAGTTTGAATCATAAAATAGGTAGCCTTTTCACTTAGTAGCAGTGCATTTAAATCTTCTCCATGTCTTTTCTAAGGGTTGATAATTTTGTTTTAGTGCCGAACAATATTCTGTTTATGGATGTACCATAGTTCACCTTTTGAAGGGCATCTTGGTTACTTTCAAGTTTTGACAATTATGAATAAAGGCTATAAACATCCATGTGCAGGTTTTTGTGTGGATGTGTAAGTTTTCATGTAATTTCAGTAAATACCAGGGAGCATGATTGTTGGATCATATGGTAAGATTATATTTAATTGTGTAAGAAACTGCCAAATGGTCTTCCAAAGTGGCTGTACCATTTTGCATTCCCACTAGTAATGAATGAGAGTTATTATTGCTCCACTTTCAGCTTTTGGAGTTGTAGTGTTTTGGATTTTAACCATTTTGATAGTTACATAGTGGTATCTCATTGTTTTAAATTTACATTTCCCTAATGAAAAACAGTTATTGAAGCCAGGCATGGTGGCATGTGCCTGTAGTCCTAGCTCCCTGAGGGATGAGATGGAGGATCACTTGAGCCCCAGGGGTTGAGGCTATGGTGATCCATGATTGCCCCACTGTACTCCAGCCTGGGTGACGGAGTAAGTCCCTGTCTCAAAAGGTTCTGTAGAGGCCTGCTGGGAACAGAAGTGAACTTCTAAAAGTAAATATGTCTTGGCATCTGCTTTCCAAGCCCTGGCTATAAATAAGGTCTGCAGAGCCAAAGCGAGCATATAGCTCTTCTTAAAATTGAAGGTGTTGGCTGGGCTCAGTGGCTCATGCCTGTAATCCCAGCACTTTTGGAGGCCGAGGTGGGCAGATCACCTGAGGTCAGGAGTTCGAGACCAGCCGGGCCAACGTGGTGAAACCCCATATCTACTAAAAATACAAAAAATTAGCCAGGTGTGGTGGTGCATGCCTGTAGTTCCAGCTGCTCAGGAGGCTGAGACAGGAGAATTGCTTGTACCTGGGTGGTGAAGATTGCAGTGAGTCAAGATGGTGCCATTTCACTCCTTCCTGGGTGGCGAGTGAAACTCCATCTCGAAAAAAAAAAATTGAAGGTGTTTAAGCCCAAGATGAAACTGAATTATATTTGAGTAAGAGATGTGCTTATGTGTATAAAGTGAAGAACAGCATAGGCAAAGTGAACAAAACTAGACTAATTGGGGAAAGGCAACTCATACTGATGGAAACAGTGGCATGGTTTGTGTCAAATTCTAAAGCAGTTTTCCTGGTTAGGCCACTGGATACAGAATACCCTTCAAGGATTTAAATTAGTGAAAAGTAAATAAAAGTGGGTTGAGGCCAGACACAGTGGCTCACGCCTGTAGTCCCAGCGCTTTGGGAGGCCGAGGCGAGCAGTTCACTTGAGGTCAGGAGTTCAAGACCAGCCTGGCCAACATGGTGAAATCCTGTCTTTACAAAAAAAACCCCACAAAAATTAGCCAGTAGTGGTGGTGCATGCCTGTTATCCCAGCTACTTAGGAGGCTGAGGCAGGAGAATCGCTTGAACCTGAGAGGTAGAGGTTGCAGTTAGCCAAGTTTGTGCCACTGCACTCCAGCCTGGGCAAACAGAGTGAGACCCTGTGTTTTTTTTTTGTTTGTTTTTAAGTGAGTTTGTGCTCCTGTAATGAAAAAGAAAAAAAGGTTAAAGAAGGGTGGGCTTTTGGCCAATATGTAATGCTGTTTCAAGGTAGTACCAGTACCTTGTGTTCAGTGGACCCAGGGTCAACCCAAGGTACTGCTCTTTAGCATTACACCTAAGTGGTTTTAGTGAACAAAATTTAAAAGACCAGAATGAAAGCAATTATAAATGTGCAGTAAAATTTTGGACCGCTTTTAGGTAGGCTTTGTAAAAAGACTTAAAAATTCTGATTACAAATTTTGCACTTTGGCTGGGCGCTGTGGCTCACACCTGTAATCCTAGCACTTTGGGAGGCTGAGGCAGGCGGATCACGAGGTCAGGAATTTGAAACCAACATGGTGAAAACCCGTCTCTGCTAAAAATACAAAAATTAGCCAGGACTGGTGGCGGGTTCCTGTAATACCAGCTACACTGAGGCAGGAGAATTGCTTGAACCTGGGAGTCAGAGGTTGCAGTAAGCCAAGATTGCACCACTGCACTCCAGCCTGGGTGACAGAGCAAGACTATCTCAAAAAAGAAAAAAAAGAGACCAAGGCAGGAGGACAACATAAAGTCAGGAATTCAAGACCATTCTGGGCAACAAAGTGATACCCTTTCTCTACAGGAAAATTAAAAAATTAGTTGGACACAATTGTGTTGTGTCTGTAGTCCCAGCTACTTAGAAGGCCAGGGTGGGAGAGCCGGTCAAGGCTGCAGTGAGCCATGATTGCACCACTGCACTCTAGTCTGGGCGACAAGGTGAGACTCTGTCTCAGAAAAAAATACTTTGAGAAGCCAAGGCAGGAGGATTGGTTGAGGCTAGGAGTTCAGGACCAGCCTGGGCAACATAGTGGGACCCACTTTCTACACAAAAGAAAAAAAATTAGCCAGACATAGTGATGTGCACCTGTAGTCTTAGCTTTGGAGGCTAGAATTGCTTGAGCCCAGGAGTTTGAAGCTATAGTGGGCTGTCATCATGCCACTGCACTTTAGCCCTGTTTGTAAAAGACTCTGTCTCTTTAAACAGTTATATTTTGAATAAGTAATATGTGGTTCAAAATTAAGTCATACTCTCCATGATCCTGTCTACCACTACCACCCCTAAGTTAGTAATCGACTACTTTTTTTTTTTTTAGTACTGTGTGTGTCCCTCTCTGTTTCTTTTCCCTCTTTTCATGTTTTCTTTTCATTACATCGCCTTTATGTAGGTAGATGAAACCAAATACGTTTTTCTCCTTTTCTGGTACAACGTGGTAAACTATATAATCTACTTTTCACTTTAATTTTTTTTTTTTTTTTTGTTACGGGGTCTCGCTCTTTCACCCAGGCTGGAGTGCAGTGGTGTGATCTCGGCTCACTGTAACCTCTACCTCCCGGGCTCAGTCAGTCCTCCTACCTCAGCTTCCCAAGTCCTGGACTACAGGAATGTGCCACCATACCTGACTTGTTGTTGTTGTTTTGTAGAGATGGTGTCTCCTCATGTTACCCAGGCTGGTCTTGAACTCCTGGGCTTAAGCAGTCTGCCCACCTCAGCCTCTCAAAGTGCTGGGATTACAGGTGTGAACCTTTGTGCCCTGCCTACCTTACTTTTTCATTTAACATGTTGAGGAGATCATTCCAAACCTGCTAATAGAGAGCATCCTCACTTTCTAACAGCTGCATAGTATTCTAATGTGTAGATTGGCTATACTTCATTTAACGAATCCACTATTGCTGGATAGTTTTGTTAAATTTTCATAAAACATTTGTAGCTGTGTTCATACTTAAATGTGTGACAACCAGCCTTGCTGCCTCAGACTCTATTGTGTTTCCTTTCTGTTGCTGTTGTTAAAGAGTTGTTAGCAGTTGTGAAAAGTTCAACGTTTTGTGTAACACTTTATTTTATGGCTTGCATTTAAATCTCAGGATATTTTTGTTTTGAAAGCTGTTAACTGGGGCTTGATTCTATTTAAGCTATCTTTCAATGAAATCCTAGAGAATAGAGTGAGAAAGAGAAAACAGATATTAATGGGGTGAAGTGGGTGGAAAGAGAAATAATATGAGAGCGTAGCAGTGGATAAGTGTAACAAAATGATACTGACAGTTGTCTCAGATAATAAAAATATTTCACAGTGGCCTGGATTAGTATTTGTTGTGTTGCTTTTTTGTTTTTCTTTTTTTCGAGATGGAGTCTCACTCTGTTGCCCAGGCTGGAGTGCAGTTGCACGATCTTGGCTCACTGCAACCTCTGCCTCCTGGGTTCAAGCGATTCTCCTGTCTCAGCCTCCCTAGTAGCTGGGATTACAGGCGTCTGCCACCATGCCCGACTATTTTTTTTGTATTTTTAGTAGAGATGGGGTTTCACCATGTTGACCAGACTGTTCTTGGACTCCTGACTTCAGGTGATCTTCCTGCCTCGGCCTCCCAAAGTGCTGGGATTACAGGCGTGAGCCATCACCTCAAAAAAATAAATATAAATTTTAAAAAGGGGATGGGGATTGAGATTCTAGAAAACCTCTTTTTTTATGAGTCTTTGTATTTTGCATATGTAATGGCTTCCTGGTTATTTTCTTCTTAGCACTTAACATGTTTGCAATTTTATTTTTTTGAGACAGTCTCACTCTGTCACCCATTGGCGTGATCTCAGCTCACGGCAACCTTCGCGTCCCTTCGCAGGTTAAAGCAATTCTTGTACCTCAGCCTACTTAGTAGCTGGGATTACAGGCATGCAACACCATGCTCAGCTAATTTTTTGTATTTTTAATTGAGGTGGGGTTTCGCCATATTGGCTGGGGTGGTCTCGAATTCCTGTTCTCAAGTGATCTGCCCACCTTGGCCTCCCAGAGTGCTGGGATTACAGGTGTGTATACCCACTGTGAGAGTAAAGGGTCTAGCACATAATAGCTGTTTGCCAAATATTTGCTAAATGAGTGAAATTGCTGAGGACATCTCATTAAACTGTCAGAGATGAGAGGTTGACTTACAATTTTTGTGGTATGTATATACTAGGAGAAAATATCCACAGGATGGAGAAAATGTCCACAGGATGGAGAAAATTAATACTCTTTGTCAACCCCTCATTTGATATTGGAATGAAAAAAAACTTTGTGGGTTTTATTATAGTAACTTTGTCTCCCCTCCCGGTCATGGGAAATGGAGTATGAGAGAAATTACTTTGGTTAAAATGTTTGTTTAGTTTTTTGAGATGGAGTCTTGCTCTGTTGCCCAGGCTGGAGTGAGTGCAGTGGCTCAATCTTGCCTCCCTGCAACCTCTGCCTCCTGGATTCAAGTGATTCTCCCACCTCAGCCTCCTGAGTAGTTGGGATTACAGACACCTGTCACCACGCCTGGCCAATTTTTGTATTTTTAGGAAAGACGAGGTTTCACCATGTTAGCTAGGCTGGTCTCGAATTCCTGGCCTCAGATAATCCACCTGCCTTGGCTTCCCAAAGTGCTGGGATTACAGATGTAAACCACCACACCTGTTACTTCAATTAAAATGAATCAGTGCTTGAGATTAATGCATTGTATCGGGGTACTTTTTCCGTTCGAAATGAATAATTTTTATGAAGAATGTTTAATGCTTAGAGTAAACTGAAAATAAGTTTTATTTTGTGTGTCATAAATCAGTTATATGAAAAAAGTACATGGAAAAAGTTCAGATATTTTGAAATACTTTGTAATTTTTTTTGGTGATGGTATTATTGGAAACATTTCTCTTTTCCTTACTTTAAAAAAAATGGCCCACCAAACTTTATAAAATACTTTCTTTTATTAAAATTGGTAAGTTTAAGTAGTGAATTGTTTATGCCAATACATAGTCACTGTTGAAAAATACTTTGTTATAAAACAGCAAAGCAAATGTATTAGTTTTAATGAATTTATAGACTAGTTTGTCTTTTTCCTATTTCCTTTTTTACCTATTTCTCCTTTTGTTTTTTATTTTACTTTTGTTTTTTAGAGACAGGGTCTCATACTGTTGGCTAGGCTTGAGTGCAGTGACACCGATTGATCATGGCTCATTGTAGCCCTGTCCTTCTGGGCTCAAGCAATCCTCCTGCGTCAGCCTCCTCAGAAGCTGGGACTACACGCATAAGCCATCATGCCCAGCCACATAAAAAATTTTCTTTTTGTAGAGATGGGGTCTTGCTATGTTGCCCAGGCTGATCTTGAATACCTTGTCTCAAGCAGTCTTACTGCCCCAGCCTCCTGAAGTGCTGGCATTACAGGCATGATATCAGCACCTGGCTTCTTTTTTTACTCATTGCTTAGAAACTGTCAAATATGCTTTATTACATACTAAGATTTTATGATGTATTTAAAATTTTTTGTGTTTACATTTGGTCACTTCTATTTTGAGTTTTTATATTTTTAATGTTTTTTATTTGTTAAAGTAATACATTTATATGAAAATTAAGTTACAGAAATGTGAAAAAAAAAGCAGGGATTTTTTTTTTTTTTTTTTATAATCCTGATTTCCCAGGAACAACCACTGCTATCTTTTTGGGTGCATATCTTTTCAGAGTTTTTTTCTATATAAATAAGTGGTTTTCAACTTGGGGGGGCAGATAGTTTTGCTCCCATGGGACACTTACTTGGCAAGGTCTGGAGATATTTTTGGATCTCACAGTTGGAGGCAGGCACTACTGGTGTTTAGTGGATAGTGAAGAGATGTGCTGCTAAACATGCACAGGACAGCAGCCGTTCATATCGCAAATACAGTATTAGCCCAAAATGTTAATAATTGCTGAGGGAAATCCTGATAACGCAACTATGTATATGTATTGGGTTTTGCCATATTGACTAGGCTGGCCTTGAACTCCTGCCTCCTTCCTGAGTAGCTGGGATTACAAGTGTGTGTGCAACACCACACCTGGCTAATTTTGCATTTTTAGTAGAGATGGGTATCACCATGTTGGCCAGGCTGGTCTTGAACTCTTGAGCTCAAGCGATCTGCCCACCTCGGCCTCCCAAAGTGCTGGGATTACACAGGCGTGAGCCACTGCGCCTGGGCAGCAATTGGTTTTCTGAACTTTACTTATAATTGGTTATCTGACGCTCCAGATAACTTTGCATCTGATGTTTATCCTTGTAATTTAAAAAATTTTGGCTATGTAGAAATAGAGTTTATCATTCTTGTTATATTTCGAATGAGCCTTGGCTGCCTGATAGTATATCTCTGCTGAATTCTTTGGTGTCTGATTTCTTCAAATTGTTTGTTAATGAATCTATTCAGAATTCTTTCTTGTATCTCCATTAGTACTGTGAAAGGCAAGTAAGAACTCAAGACCCCAATTCACTATGCCAAAGGAAAATATTAAGCCGAAAGCTGTGTCATGTGAGAAACTGCCTTTCCTTTTGTTTATAAGTAAGCTACAGATAAAGGGTTAAATATCTCCACAGGTAGCTACTCTGTGTTCGCCTTATCGTATGTAAGGTGCTATTCCCTTATCTGCTCCTTTTTTTCCCCCTGAGACAGAGTCTTGCCCTGTTGCCCATGCTGGAGTGCAGTGGTGCGATCTTGGCTCACTGCAACCTTGGCCTCCCGTGTTCAAGCGATTCTTCTGCCTCAGCCTCCCAAGTAGCTGGGATTACGGGCATGCACCCTTGCCTGGCTAATTCTTTGTATTTTTAGTAGACACAGGGTTTCTGCATGTTGGTCAGGCTGATCTTGAACTCCCGACTTCAGGTGATCTGCCCACCTCAGCTTCCCAAAGTGCTGGGATTACAGGCGTGAGCCACTGCACCCAGCCTAATTTTTGTATGTTTAGTAGAGAGGGGTTTCGACATGGCCAATGGGGTTGGCCAGGCTGATCTCAAACTCCTGACCTCAGGTGATCTGCCTGCCTTGGCCTCCAAAAGTGCTGCGATTAGAAGTGTGTGAGCCACCATGCCTGGCCCAGAATTTCCTTCCTTTTTAAGGCTGAATGATAGTTTATGTATATACCACATTTTATTTATCCATTTATCTGTTAATGGAAACTTGGGTTGCTTCCAATTTTAGCAATTGTGAGTAATGTTGCTATGAACATAGGTGTACAAATATCTCTTTGAGATCCTGCTTTCCATTCTTTTGGTACAACTGAGTTATACTTGACTATGACAAATTTAGTGCTTTCCATCTGATATGGTGCTTTTCTCAAAATCTGAGTTAAGGGCATTAAGTTCCTTTTTTTTTTTTTAGGTGGGGTCTCACTCTCTTGCCCAGGCTGGAAGGCAGGGGCAATGGCAGTGGCAGGATTGTAGCTCATTATAGCCTTTATTTCCTGGGCTCAAGTGATATTTTTCATTTCAACCTCCTGAATACCTGTAACTGCAAGCGTACATCACCATGCCTGGCAGAATTTTTAAATTTTTTTGTAGAGACAAGGTCTTGCTATGTTGTCCATGCTCTTTTTGAACTCCTGGCTTCCACCTTGGCCTCCCAAAGTGCTGGGATTATATGAATGAGCCACTGCATTTGGCTGCTTTTTATTCTCCTAAAATTCAAACACTGATTTTTGTTTAAGTTGTAAGAATGCATGAATTTTGGGTGGAGAGTTTCATATATCACTTGACTGCTCATTTAAGGCTGCAGTGGCCAAACATACCAGATTTTGATTCTGACTTAGATACTAATTTCAACAGAAGTATCCAACACAGCTAGGTACTCTCTGTAAACCTTTAGCCCTACCACCTCAGCCTCACTCAGTAGATGTCTTTACCTCCTACTTAACAGAGAAAATAGAATCTTATCAGGTGGGGAGTTCTTTATTGTTACCAAGTCTACAAATTGTATATGTGCACACACATCCCCTTTTCTTAGGTTGCTGTTAATATGAGAAACATTTCTGTCCATGTAAGGCTTATCTCTCCCTATTGTTTGTTTTTTTCTTAATTGGCTGTTTAGCACCTGCTGTGTGCCAGCCACTATAAATAAAATAGAGCCATTTCCCTGTTGAAGCTTAAATTCTAGTGGGTAGAAAGTAAAAGTTGTTCGGTGATGTTAAGTGCTACATAGAGGAAAGTAAAGCAGAGAAGATTGATGAGGAATGGGTTGATGTGTAACATTATTTAAACAAGGTCTTTTTTTTTTTTGAGAGGACTCTCCCTCTGTAGCCCAGGCTGGAAGGCAGTGGTGCTGTCTTGGCTCACCACAACCTCCACCTCCCTGGTTCAAGCAATTCTCCTGCTTCAGCTTCCTGAGCAGCTGGGATTACAGGCATCTGCCATGCAATTATTATTTAAAATGGAAGAGACCATTTTAATTAAAACATTGCTGGAAGAGACCATTATTGTTTCTCTCACATGGGAAAATTTGGGCTGTTATTTTTCCAATTTTTTCTGTCCTTCTCTCCTTCTTTGATTCTCATCATGCATATGTTGGTATACTTAATGGTGTCTTACAGGTTTCTGAGGCTCTGTTCATTTTTCTTCCTCATTTGTTCTGTTTCTTAGACTGGCTAATCTCAGTTGACCTATCTTCAAGCTGGTTGATTGTTCTGCCTGCTCATAGCTGCTGTTGAGTCCCTCTATTGAGTTTTTCATTTCAGTTTCTGTACTTACCAACTCCAGAGTTTGTTTGATTCTTTCTTATAATTTTTGTGTCTTTATTGACATTCTTTTCTTTTCTACTTCTTCGTCTGTTTGTTTTTCGTTCTTTTTTTTCTGCTTTCTGCTTGTAGGGCTTTCGCTGGCGGGCGCCGGCGGCGGCGGGCCCCCCCCCCCCCATAACGGACCCGATAGCCCAGGCTGGAGGGCAGTGGTGCTATGTTGGCTCAACACAACCTCTGCCTCCCAGGTTGAAGTGATTCTCCTGCCTCAGCCTCCCAAGTAGCTGGGATTACAGGCATCTGCCACTATGCCCAGCTAGTTTTTCTATTTTTAGTAGAGATGGGGGTTTCACCATGTTAGTCAGGCTGGTCTCGAACTCCTGACTGCAGGTGATTTGCCCACCTCGGCCTCCCAAAGTGCTGGGTTTACAAACGTAAGTCACCACGCCTGGCCTGTTGACCTTTATTTGGTAAAATATCATTCTCATACGTTCTCCTTTAGTTTTTTTTTTTTTTTTGAAAAAGAGAGAAAAGGGGAAAGAAAAAAAGAAACAGCAAAAGAAAGAAAAAAAAGAATGAAAGAGAGTAAGAAAGAGGGCGAGAAAGAGGGAGAGAGATTGGGATTCTTGTGTTATTGCCCAGGCTAGAATGCAGTCTAAAAATGGATATTAAAAACCTCTTTTATGCCAATAATTATGCTTAACAATGGAGACAGGAAGGAATAGGGGATGAAAATAACAAATAAGCAGACAACCAATATTTTATTTAAACCTGTGAAATGCTATGCAATTGCTGAGGAGCGATTTACTTCTAATTATGTGGTCACTTTTAAAATAGGTATAATGCGATACTGAGAAAAATGTATGTTTTGTGGATTTGGGGAGAAGAGTTCTGTAAATATCTGTTAAGTCTAGTTGTTCCAGGTCTGAGTTCAAGTCCTGGATATTCTTGTTAATTTTCTATCTCGTTGATCTGTCTAATATTGATAGTGTAATGTTAAAGTCTCCCACTATTATTATGTGGGAGTCTAAGTCTCTTTGTAAGTCATTAAGAACTTGCCCTATGTATCTGGGTGCTCCTGTAATGGGTGCGTATATATTTAGGATCGTTAGCTCTTCTTGTTGCATT
>CAUYQU010005465.1:0-13901 GCA_963574635.1 Cheracebus regulus
TAAAATCTCTTCCTCTTTCTCTTTCATTTTTTCTTTCTTTTGCTGTTTCTTTCTTTCTCCTTTTCTCTCTTTTTCTAAAATCTCTTCCTCTTCCTTTCTCTCTTTCATTCTTTTTATTCTAAAAAAAAAAAAAAAAAAAGAATAATTGCTTAAACTTAAATGGAAATATGAGTCTTTTTCAGTTAAACACACTCCTATAATTAGCATTTTCCTCTGGGATTTAACTACTAAGAGTGGATATTTAAATGAACTAAAAAGTAATTATCAGAAAAAAAGACTAAGTTAATGAAATACCTAATGGGAACATATTGAGATGAAATGTATATAACTGGGTAGAATATGGGCTAAATTAGGGAAAATTACTCAGAAAACCAAGTAAGCAAAGCAATTAACAATTATTAATTCCAGGATAAGTTAAACGTTTTAAGAAAAGGAAAAGTAATCATTATATGAGGACACACATATGCACAGATCAGCTGTCTGTAGCATTTATACAGTCACAATAATGTAAATTCTGATTAAGGAGCTAGTGGAAATTATGATGTAAGTATGTTAAGAGATTGGGGATAGGAAGTATCTGTTCATGTGGTGAGGATGGGAGTATATGTGAGGATGTGAGCTAGATTCTCATCTTCAATGGTGGGGAGTCAACAAACAATTGTAAAAATGAAAAAAATCAAGAAATAGCAGTAACTGCATGTTATTCAGAAATAGGGAGGTAAGGCCAGCCATGGTGGCTCACACCTGTAATGCCAGCACTTGTGAGGTGGCTGGATCACAAGGTCAGGAGTTTGAGACCAGCCTGACCAACATGGTGAAACCCTGACTCTACTAAAAATATAAAAAATTAGCCAGGTGTGGTGGCATGCGCCTGTAATCCCAGCTACTCAGGAGGCTGAGGCAGGAGAATCATTTGAACCTGGGAGGCGAAGGTTGCAGTGAGCTGAGATTCCATCATCGCATTCCAGCCTGGGCGACAGAGCAAGAATTCATCTCAAAAAACAAAACAAAACCAAAAACAAATATGGAGGTAAGTACACAGAAAATCAATTAGGTGTATGTACAACTTTGATAATTGAAAGTCTGGATTAAAAATTAAAAGTCATTAATAGAAAACTGTCTGGATTCATAATACATGTTGAGCAACTCTAATTTGGAAATCCAAAATCTGAAACTTTTTGAGTACTCATGTGACACCACTAAGTGGAAAATTTTACCCCTGACCTCACGTGACAGGTCATAATCAACAAACAGTCAAAACTTTGTTTCATGCACAGAACTACTAAAAATATTTTATAAAATTACTTCAGGCTGTGTGTATAATGTGTATATATAACATAAATGCATTTTGTCTTTAAACTTGGGTCTTATCCTCAAGATACCTCATTATATATATGCAAATATTCCAAAATCTGAAAACATCTGAATTCTGAAACACTACTGGTCCCAAGTATTTTGTTTAAGCAATTATTCTTGACAGAAGATACACTAATGTTGCAATAAAGCCTCTATCAATGGGAATTTATAGGTGGTAGAATTAGGAATGAGATTTTATTTTATTCTTGGTACATTTTATGTTACTTAAATATTTTTTCTAATGACATATATCATTATAAAAATTATAATGAAGTCATTATTCTAAAAAATAATAAATAGCACTATTGAATTCATCTCTAATAAATTGTAACATTTATCAAGCCAGGAAAGTTTTAAGAAATAAAATGATTAATTAAACACAATCCTTGACCTCAAGAAGTTCAAATTAGTGGGAGAGGAGGAGTGTAAAGAAGGCTATAAATACAATGTGATGATTGTTTTAAAAAATAATTAAGTTAAGCTAAATATACAGTATTTTGAGAACCTGGATGACCAGCTAATTCTTCATCTAAGCCCTGAAAGATGAGTAGGATTGTGTCAGAATTGACACAGAGGGCCAGAATATTCCCTGCAAGCAAAGGGTGCTGTGCAAGGCAAGGAGGTGGGAAGGAACAGGGTCAACAGTCCTGCACAGCTGGGGGCTATTGTTGGGGCAAAATCATGGAAGATGCATCAGGGGGCTGGTGACCACACCAATGAAGAACTTAGGTGACATAACAAAGATTCTGTACTTTGCTTCTAGGCAATCCAAAGTCTTTCAAGAGTTTTAAGCAGGGAACAAATATCTCAAAGCTGCAGGGCGAAGAAAGGTACAGGCTTTTTGGAAGAGAGACTAATGTTTGAACTAGGGCTATGGCTAAGTTGAGGAGAAGAATGAATTTGTTATTGTAATTACAGTACAAAAAGGGTTTATCAGCTCACTCTTACAAATAAACAAGCAAAAACATGATCCTGAGAGCTACCTTTCAGCCAACAAACCTAGCCAACTTTTTACCCATGTTAACTTAGTATGTATTGTCAGTTACTGCAGATGGTTATCTCTCAGTAAAATTAGCTCTGGTCCTTACAGAAGACAGGAGGATGAATTTCAAGCCCCCGGAGCCTGAGTTTGGGTTGGTAGTATGATTCCAGACTTGGGAGAATTCTTACTTTGACCCTGAAGTAGAATAACTTTTTGCTTTTGGGTTAGAGATTTCTCTGAAATATACTGAAGTCACAATGCTTTCCTCAAAAGAATAATAACATATATCATTAGGTTCCTAAATATGCTGTAGCGAAACTGCCTTCTGAGAGATTATGATTTTAACACCAAGTGGACATCTGCTAGTAAGGACTATTTACATCCTAGTGCCCCTAAGATCCTTGTTTTCTGCCATCTTTATAAAGCAGAGTGCTAATTTTATTGCTTCTGAGATGACTTAAAGAAAATCATTACAGCTTCAAGAAAATGGTTTTACTCACAGAGAAGTTTAGAGTTACATATATTTAAAACAACCAAGAATCAATAGCAGTTATCTGAGATCCATTCCAAGTGTGTTTTGTTTTTGTTACTGTTTTGTTTTGCTGTGAGATGGAGTCCTGCTCTGTCATCTAGGCTGGAGTGCAGTGGTACAATCTCGGCTCACTGCAACCTGTCTCCCAGGCTCAAGCAATTGTTCTGCCTCAGCCTCCCGAGTTTCTGGGTTTACAGGTGCCCACCACCACACCTGGCTAATTTTTTGTATTTTTAGTAGAGACAGGGTTTCACCATGTTGGCCAGGCTGGTCTCGAACTCCTGACCTGAAATGATCTGCCCACCTCAGACTCCCAAAGTGCTGAGATTACAGGCGTGAGCCATCGCACCTAGTCCAAAGTGTGTGTGTGTATGTGTTTTTAACTAAGCTATATTTACAAAAAAATTAGAATAATCAATCATAAGAAAAAGTTTAAAGACGTAAGTAAGTGGCAGAAGAAACAGATGTTTGTTTGTGGGTCTATCCCAAGGTCTCTGACTCCATCTAGCAGAGGGTAGAGAACCAGAAAGTGCCTAGTCAGTGAGGGAAGGGGCGAAGCAGGAAACCTGCAGTGATGCTGACTTTGCAGATGAAATTTCTATCTGGAAAAGAAGTAGTACTTCACCAGTGATTTACTTCATCTCTTGTATCCAGGTTTTGTTTGAAAATACATCTCCAGAAACTCCCAATTAGTGATGGGGTCATGAATCAAGGGCAAAATACCAATTCTGATTTCATGAATTATATGGATTTGTTTTCTTTACTTGGTAAGGAGGGGAAATCTAGACAACTCAGGAAGAAATGTGGAGCTTGTTCTGCACATGGAAAAACATTATATTAATTGTGTTTTATGGGTTACTGAATAGGCTCTTGTGGAATAAGCTGCTGCTGTTGCCACTGAGAAAGCAATCTTGATCACTCACATTGTCATTGGGATAGAGGACCCGGGAGATGTTCTCAGCCAGGTTTCGGTCCAGCACAGCCTGAATGTAGTCTCCAACATTAACTAGGGGAAAGTCAGAGAAACAATAAATAGAGAAACCAGTCATTGTTTTTGGAAACCTCTTGATCTCACTTGGCTGTTTGCTGTGTGTCATGTGGGATTCCTAAAATTCCTAAAATCCCAAAGGATTTCAACACAACTTCATGCTGGACTTCACATGAGAGTCTAAGAGGGTCAAACTGAAGATTGATTCAAAAATGCCCTCCCTACGTCCTCCATACAATGCCTGCTTAGTCACTGACGTTCAGATCAGAAACTCAAGGCTTTTTTGTTTGTTTCAAGCTCAATTTGTTTCTAACTACCAATCAAAAAGGTTAAGCACATGGATAAAGAAACCAAGGCCTGTGCTGTACTCACAGTCTCTGAGGTTAAAGTCATTGGGTGCCCGAGCAGACCAGAGGCGCATGGTGTTGACAGTGTTATTCATGTATCCGGGCACCGGGGTGTCATATGGCAGAGCCAAGACCACCTGTGGGATTAAACAGAAGCAGCTGCTCATTGTTTCCCAAGTGTTATGACATAGGTTGAACGAGGGGTTAGGAGACTGCAATGGAATTCTATTGCTGGCTCCATCACCAACTCAAATTGAGTGAGGCCTCAACTGAGAAGAGGGTCCCAGGCTGCAGAGGGTATTAGAGGAACATATAATTAGAGGGAGGGGGTTCCTCCCCCACCTGGTATAATCTGGTGACTGGAACTGTCCACACTGATGATGTAAAGAAATCCTTTACAGTATTTCTTTTTCTTTCTGTTTTTTTTTTTTTTTTTTTTCAATGGAGTCTTGCTCTTTTGCCAGGTTGGAGTGTAATGGCACGATCTCGGTTCACTGAAACCTCTGCCTCCCGGGTTCCAGCGATTCTCCTGCTTCTGCTTCTCAAGTAACTGGGACTACAGGCATGTGCCACCATGCCCAGATAATTTTTGGATTTTTAGTAGAGACAGGGTTTCACCATGTTGGCCAGGATGGTCTTGATCTCTTGACCTCATGATCCACCCTCCTCAGCCTCCCAAAGTGCTGAGATTACAGGCGTGAGCCACCGCGCCTGCCCCTTTATAGTATTTCTATGTTGACTCTCCATGTGCCCTTTCCCTGATATAAATGCAGTGGAATGGAATTATGTCGTACTAGTATTCAAAAAAGTTTATCTTTCATATCTCAGATCAAGCCATTGCTCTAATAATAATAAAATATGATAAACGAACAAAGTGACAATGTGAATCTGTACCCACCAAAAATAGCACTTAGAATACATTTTGCATAGGTTTTTCAGTGATCTGATTTCAAATATGAAAATAAATGGAATAGGAAACTTAAGAAGATATAACATTACATATAATATTTAAAATGCTGTGCTAGATTTCTAAAAGTTGGATAAGGAGTTATTTTAGTGATTCCTATAGTGATCTGCCAAATCAGCTGACAATTAGCTGGGTTGAGTCTAAGTGGTAAGCTTTGGAAAATCTAGCTTGATCTTTGCGACAGTCACTGAAATAGAGAACAGGAAGATGAACGATGTTTCACAGTGTATCGAAAATTTATGTGAGAAATGATTCATGTTTATTCTCTGCTGCATCAGAGTCAAGCTCGAAGGAAGGAGAATTACAGAATAATTGAACTGAAGGATGCTGGATCTCATTTAGTGCAACCCACTCATTTTGGACATGAGGGAGCTGAAGCTGAGAGAGAAGTGACTTGCCCAAGGTCACAGTCATGGCAGGACTGAAACCTAAACATGGATCTCTTTAATTCGATCTGCTGAATTATGAATGAATGAAGCATTATAGCCCATATCAATCACATATATTCAGTCATGCTTTCATGATCACTGTGACCTCGAAGTAATAAATCACCCTCATTTATATCTTTTATTAAGAGACAAAAGTGATCAGTCAGGGAAAGTCATTTACAGGCTGGGATTGAGTCTGGGTTCAGACAAGAGTTTGATCCTTCTGACCCTTGAAGCATAATTAAGGTAACCCAGAAAGTGCACACCTTAGATCTTCTTTCATAGAACTTCAAAGAGAACGTGCTCCCTCACAGCTCACACCAAGGCTGTGCCCTCTGGGATGCTCCATGTGGCTGGGACACTAGGGCCAGGACTTCTCGAATGGGTAATCTTTAGTCTCAGGCTCCATCAGCTTGGCACTTGCTCAAAGTGGCACTGTGGTCTCCTTTCACAGGTGGCACACCTGTGCCACAGTTTGAAGACTTTCTGCCTTGTTCTGCTCCCTCTCCTCTTGCTCTTTCATAGGTATCCCCCAATATGTCACTTGCACTTCTCATTCTCTCTGGTGTCTGCTTCCTATAGGACCTAGACTGACACATGACTGTGTCATTTCACTTTATTGGAAGCCATGCCATGCACACACACAGCACATCTGGCCTCATGCTCTGACCTCACTGGGTATCAGCTTGGGGTTAATGCATGTGATGACTTCAATCTATGAAGCTAAGTTGCATGGCTTGGGCCAGCTCACTTATATTATCGCTGCCCCATAACCTTGCCTCTGTGGGCCCAGAAACACATACTCTCTCTAATTGAATTTCTAGATACATTATGAAAATATCTAGAGGTGCTTTGTAAATACAAGCTAGCTCAGCAGTGGGACCCACAGTGTAAATAAAATGCTTCCAGGATTGATTGTGTAAACTGCATATTTTAATTTTAATTTCATTTTTTTGAGATGGAGTCTCACTCTGTCACCCAGACTGGAGTGCAGTGGCACAATCTTGGCTCACTTCAACCTCTGACTCCTGGGTTCAAGCAATTCTCCTGCCTCAGCCTCCTGAGGAGCTGGGACTACAGGCATGGGCCACCATGCCTGGCTAATTTTTTTTTTTTTTTGTATTTTTAGTAAAGACAGAGTTCACTATGTTGGTCAAGCTGGTCTCGAACTCTCAAACTCCAGACATCAAATGATCTGCCTGCCTTGGCTTCCCAAAATGCTGGGATTACAGGTGTGAGCCACCATGCCTGGCTAGTAAACTGCATACTTTTAGACAGGTGAAAAGCCACTGATTAAGTTTAGGTATCAAAGTCTAATAGAAAATACTATCTAGTTTAATATCAAACACGTGAATTTCTTTGGGTGTATTAATGACTGACTTGTGTACAGCTTTCCTGATGATATTTGTAAACTTAGATTATGGTCTACTGTTTAACCAAAATGAAAACAAACAAACAAACACCAAAACCAAAACAGGAACTTATCTTTAAGTCACAGTATCAGTTTACTCTTCAGATACCATTATGCTTTAATTACTTATTTCAACTTCTAATCTGTTATTTCATGTGCTAAATAAATGTATGTTCAGATAGGAAACAGTTTTTTAAATGTCATTATTTTTCTCAACTGTGAATAGCTCTACATGGATTAGCAAAATAAACCATCAGTTTTTTGTTTTTGTTTTTTAAAGCAGCTATAACACAGCTCTTGGCTCTTCTGAAATAAAATGAAACATTTATTTTGGAAGAATAATACCAAACCAACGAAGTTTAACACTATAATACTAAATTATTCTCCCAATTTTCACATATAAGAATATCATTTACTCGATTTTATCATTTTCTTCAAGTTTTAAAAGAATGGCCAGTGCTGAATCTTGTTCGGCCAGTAGTTATAGGGATTATTTATCAGTGGGCACAAAGACAGCAAAGCTCAAACCACCACTGGTGGTGCCTTCATTCAGTGACAAGGCAATACTCAAATTTACTGTCAGGATAAATACCTGTCCATGAAATAAGTACACTTGAATAGACACCAGCATTATTTCTCTAGAAGTGATATGGCACAAAATAACAGTTTGCAATATTTTGCATTATTTTTCTGACTTCATAATACATAAGGACTTTGGTAATCTTTTGAATAAACTCTTCAGTATTAAATATTTATCCCTTTGAAGTTGCAAATAAATGTAAATATTTGGTGCTGGGGTGAGAAATGACTTTTTTTTGAGACATAGTTTCACTCTTGTTACCCAGGCTGGAGTGCAATGGCGTGAGTTTGGCTCACTGCAACCTCCGCCTCCCAGGTTCAAGTGATTCTCCTGCGTCAGCCGCCCCAGCCTTGAGTAGCCGGGATTACAGCTGCCCACCACCACGTCTGGCTAATTTTTCTATTTTTAGTAGAGATAGGGTTTCACCATGTTGGCCAGGCTGGTCTTGAACTCCTGATCTTAGGTGATCCACCTGCCTCGGCCTTCTAAAGTGCTGGGATTACAGGCAAGAGCCACCGCACCCAGCCAGGAATGACATTTAAAATTATTCAATTTTGTATCAACAACTTAATATAAAAACAAAGAGCTAAGTGTGCTGGTTACTACAGAACTGACAACTTTCTGGCCAGGTGCAGTGGTGGAGACTGCAGTGAGCTGAGATCATGCCATTGCATTCCAGCCCAGGAGACAGTGGGAGACTCCGTCTCAAAAACAAAACAAAACAAAAAAACTAAGAATTTTCTGACAAAGCTGATTGCAAAATGACCCTTGTAAGTCACCTGACCTTCAGGGAGTCAGTTCCCTTTTGACCTCAGCTCCCTTGTCTCTAAAACAAGTGGGTTGCAGTAAGAGAAGTAACAGATTTATTTACAAAAATGTATTCTATTATTCAATACACAACATGCTCTATACTCAATATCACACTGTATGCTACATATTCAATGTGTTGTCTACTGTGCTAAATACCATACAAAATGCTGGCTATATGAGCATTCTGAATACCTGAGTGTCAATCCACTTGGTCCCGGTCTTGGTGTGTTCTACTTTTCCATAGAAGTGCACAGGCAGCATGAATTCTGGGCGGGACTTCTCCCACGGGTTTCCATGTCTGAGCCAATCATCTGCTTCTTCTACCTGCAAAAGGATACAGTATTACTTAGAATTTATTTCTCAGGAGATGGGAACCTAGCCCTTCAATTGTATGAAATTTAAAACATCTTTAACTGAAACAACTTACAAATACCGACTACTGTTTTGTAATTGTTTAACAGCCTAAATCAACAATTATAATACTTGCTAATATAGCTCTAAATATTTTCTACGGTATTACTGCATTTAATTCTCACATTATAGCAATGATACAGGAGGGAACTATGATTCCCCTTTTAGAGATGAGGAATTGTAACTGCTCAAGGTCAAACAGTAACCGGTAGGGATAAAGTCTGTCTTTAGATCTCTGTGTCTCAGGGCCCGTGTCTTAACACTGTGAATCAAATTGTCCAGCTTCAGCTAAAGACAGAGGCCTTCCAGGGATGCTTATCATTGGACACCTGGGCCTGCTGGGTTCTACACAACGGGTTCAGTCAAGACTCTCATGCCTAGAATACACAGAATCAGTTAGAAAATGCTACTTACAGAACATTTTTCTAATCAAGCTTACTGGTATAGGTACAGAACACTATAGGTACAGAACATTATTGCATTATGTAGTCTTCGCTTATCTTAATCCTCATGTAATTTTTATTTGATAATGAATTATAGATTATAGTTTATTTTGAAAATAACATACACTAAGAGGTAATGAACTTATTTTACTGAGAATTTCACTATTTTCCTAGGTATTTATGTCAATTTATAACAAAATATTTCTCATAAAAAATGCTAAACTATGGCTTCTATTTAGGGTGTCTTAGACATCAAATACATTTTTCATTTGCAACAAACATACCAAAATAAGAATACCACCATCACCAAACACATTGGAAGTGGATGTATTTTTAAAGTACATTATGGAAACCTTTAAAATATTACACACACAGCTGGGCATTGCTTAACGACAGGGACACATTCTGAAAAATGTGTTGTTAGGCAATTTTGTCATTGTGCCAACATCATAGAGTGCACTTACACAAACCCAGATGGTGTTGCCTACTACATACCTGAGCTACATGGTATGGCCTCCTGCTCCTAGGCTACAAACCTGTACAGCATGTTACTGGACTGAATACTGTAGGCAATGGTAACATGATGATAAGTGTTTGTGTATCTAAACATATCCAAACATAGAAATGGTACAGTGAAAATACAGTGTAAAACATAAGAAATGGTACACCTGTAGGGGGCAGCTCTATTACAATCTTAAGATACCACCATTGCATATGTGCTCTCTTGTGGACTGAAATGTCATTATGTGGTACATGACGATACATTAAAAAATAGAATTGTGTTCTGGCCAGAAGTGGGTAAATAAAGCAGCTTTGTCAATGAGATCATCGCCAATATGGTTATTTTACCTATTTGATTCCTCATGTTCACCTCTTAGGAAACTCAGCTTTAGTCTTAGATGATATTGCTCATGAAGACACAATGCTGGACATGTCATGATCACCTAAACATGAGTGTAAGGCCTGTCTCAGGAACAGTGTGAAGAGACAAAAATAAACACAGCCACCATCTTTTGAGAATTTAAACTAAACATTATTGTCAATAGCCAGACAAATGAATACATGTTCACTTATTCAAACATTGACAGTGACTTTTTATCAAGAAAGCCAATAAGCTTCCCACTAATATTAACTACCAGTGTAATGATGAATGGAAACGGGACTCATAGCAACAACATCTTTAATTAGGAGAGCTAGGAGTTAGAGAGCTGCTGGAGGAGGTATCAGATGTAAGATGAAGCCTAGGGGAGGCTGGAGAGAGACTTGAGCTCGTCAGAAAATCACATCTTCTTAAAATGCAGATTCTCAGTAGGTCTGGGGAGGTGCCTGAAATTCTGCATTTCTAACAAGCTCCCAGGAGTTCCTGATTCTGCTGATCCCTAAACCCCACAAAGAGCAGCCAGGACCTACAACACAATGCAAGGTTAATAAATGTAATACTGTAATTCAGAATTAAAAACTAAACTTCCACTATCCCAGTCATAAGAGAACAAATATACAGGAAGATTGCTTGATCCCAGGAGTTTGAGACCAGCCTGGGCAACATAGTGAGAACGTATCGCTTAAAAAAATTTAAAAATTAGCCAAGTATGGTGGTGTGCACCTGTAGTTCCAGCTACTCAGGAAACTGAGATGGGAGGATTGCTTGAGCCCGGAAGGTCAAGGCTACAGTGAGCTGTGATCACGTCACTGCACTCCAGCCTGGGCGACAGAGTGAGACCTTGTCTCAAAATAAACAAATACATAAAATAAAATAAAGAAGTGGTTGAAGTTTGCCAGTTGATACAAAGCTTGTTAAGAGTCCATTAACTTGACCGGCATGGTGGCTCACACCTGTAATCCCAGCACTTTGAGAGGCCAAGGCAGGTGGATCACTGAAAGTCAGGAGTTCGAGACCAGCCTGGCCAACATGGTGAAACCCTATTTCTACTAAAAATACAAAAATTAATCGGGTGTGGTGGCAGGCACCTGTAGTCTCAGCTACTTGGGAGGCTGAAGCAGGAGAATCGCTTGAACCCGGGAGGCAGAGGTTGCAGTGTGCCGAGATTGTGCCATTGCACTACAACCTGGGCAATAGAGCAAGACTCCATCTCAAAAAAAAAAAAAAAAGTTCATTAACTTGTGTTCATAACTAGAAACTCTATAATAAAATGATGACATTAACAAAAGATCAAAACCTCTTGACTTACAAAATTCTTTATGCTGCACTTAGGCAAGGGTCAATTTTGGGTTTTAAAATACTGGGCAGTGTGAACACTGCTTCCTGTAATAGGAAAGAACCATAGGCCATGTTTGCCTCATTTCAGCACGCAGGGCTGTTGTAAAACCATCTGAAGGTATTGTATGAAATAGGAGGACGATGAGGCAGAAACACTTTTCCCCTGAAAACTCATGTCCATGAAAGAGCTGATGACACCTTTTTTTTCTTTTGCTGAGAAATGCAGCAGGATCATATACTGTCCTGCCCTCAAGAAGCCTGAAATGCTCAGATAAGAGAGGTCGGGCTCTGAACTTCCTGCTGTGGGCTCACTCCCTGTCTCCTGTGGTAGTCAGAGGTTGCAATTGCCCTTTTACATTTTTATTTATTTTGAGACACAGTTTTGCTCTGTCAGCCAGGCTGGAGTGCAGTGGTGCAATCTTGGCTCACTGCAACCTCCACCTCCCAGGTTCAAGTGATTCCCCTGCCTCAGCCTCCCAGGTAGCTGGGATTACAGGAGTTGGCACCATACACAGCTAATTTTTGTATTTTTAGTAGAGATGGGGTTTCACCATGTTGGCCAGGCTGATCTTGAACTCCTGACCTCAAATGATCAGCCTGCCTTGGCCCCCCAAAGTGCTGGGCTTACATGTGTGAGCCACCACACTAGACCACATTTGCTCTTTTGAAGGAACATTCTTACATAACAAGACTAGTCAGTTGACTAGTCTTACTGCTATCAAATGCTGTTTAATTTTTTCCTGCCAAATAATGATTGGTTTTAGTTTCATGGGGCTAACAACTTGTAGGAGACTTTATTTGCTTGCTATTCTTTATTGTGAGTCTCTGAGATCCAGTAAAGAACGAGTGAATAATTCTATGAATTTTACAAGGCTTGTTTTTAAGGTAGATTGAGAAACAAGTGTTTCATAACAACAAGTTGATCTGAGTAGATCTGAGAAGGAGCAAACTATCCCTTCCTGCCTCCACGAAATCCCCAGAAGTAGCAAGGTGGTGATAAATCTTCTAGTGTGCTTTCTTCCAGTGAACAGACAAATTGGTCTGTAAATTTGGGTTTCCATGTAGAGCAATTCCTGAATGCACATGCTGAATCATATGAAGAGGTGGGGGTGGGGGGCCAAGATGGGAGAAGAACTTTCATCTACATCCAAGTAAGCTGTCAGAGCTCTTTTATCCCAGAGGCTGCACAGGGCTGAATGAAGCAAGTGCAGATCTGTGGTGTGAAAGAGCCAACTTGGATGCAGGCAGCAGCTGGACTAGGCATTTTTTTAGAGGAATGACCCAATGGAATCTGTCCCAGCCAGCAGGGATGAAGAAGTCAGCCCAGGGGGCTTTGTTGATTGAATTCTAAGAAATGCTCTTCTCTTCACCGGTGGGATACAGAGTCCACAAAGAACCAGTGAACAAACATCAGAAAAGTCCATGAACTTTGCTTTCTGATATTATAAATAACTGATAAATGTTTCTGTGGCACACCGAGAACTCCATGATGCTAATTAGAAGCTTGCTAGGTAACGTGATCCGTGCATGACTGGCTATCACGAACTTGGTGTGGGTTCTAAGAAGCGACAGAGGGTTGCAGAAGCCACTTGGATTCAGCTCTGAGATACATACTGTGAGCACCTTTCTACCCAGGACTTTGGTGTGACTGTGAAACTTTTTATGAGAGTGTTGCAATTGTCTTTCTCCCCACTTTCTCCTAGGGGCCAGCTATTTTCATAGAGGACTATTACTGTACTCCCTGTTAGAGTATATAGTAAATCTAGAATTTCAGCAACACAATTATTTTTCTCAGGGCGTTCACAATGAACACTCTAGGACTGCAAATCTTCCTTAAAGAGACTTAAAAATTAAAAGCCCAACGACCTTTAAAAGTCTTCCCAGAATGTGGACTTTTCATCGGTCTTCTCCAAATCTGCCTTTGTAAGAACAGTGTTACATGGGAATATTGCATCACTATACTCTGAAGAGGCCTGCTGTTTTCTTGACAGATGCTTTTTGCTTTTTATGGAAATAATTTATTTTTTATAGTATGATATATTTTATGTTTGACAGTTAAAATCCTATCCCAGTAAACAATGGAGGTTGTAAGCAAAATTATATACCCTTTTGATCTAATTTCAAGTCATAATGAAAGAAGTGATGACGGTTAATAAGGTTAGCTTTGGAATTTTTTTTTTTTTTGAGACAAGGTCTCAGTCACTCAACCAGACTGGAGTGCAGTGGCGCTATCTCAGCCCACTGCAACCTCCGCCTCCCAGGCTCAAGAGATTCTCCTGCCTCAGACCTCCCAAGGAGCTGGGATTACAAGCTCATGCCACTACCTCCTGGCTAATTTTTATATTTTCAGTAGAGACAGGGGTTTCACCATGGTGGCCAGGCTGATTTTGAACTCCTGACCTCAAATAATCCACCCATATCAGCCTCC
>CAUYQU010005466.1:0-13956 GCA_963574635.1 Cheracebus regulus
CTCTTTTTCTAAAATCTCTTCCTCTTTCTCTTTCATTTTTTCTTTCTTTTGCTGTTTCTTTCTTTCTCTTTTTCTCTCTTTTTCTAAAATCTCTTCCTCTTCCTTTCTCTCTTTCATTCTTTAAAAAAAAAAAAAAAAAAACTGCAACATGAGAATAAGAAGTGGCAGAAGAAATTAAGTCAAGTTATCCAAAGTACTGAAGAGCACAGGGTTTTCATCACTGGGGGATAAGACAGAGATGGCTCAAAATTGAGATCATATCTATTTATGCTTCCCGTGAGGCAGCACCCATGTGAGGAAGCCCTACCTCCACTGAGGGAATTGAGTCAGTTACGGTCAATAGAAGAAAGCATTCCCTTTACCTACAGATATTTGAAGAGTCTATGGTAGCTGAAATATAAAACAGAAATCCAAAGAAAAAGATTAGAGCTACTTCTAACTGGTGAAAGACCACAATACCTTCCTGTCTTGTTAATGGGTAATTATTGTAATTTCATAATATAATAAGTTAATTCATTCATAGCATTTAATAGTGCCTGAAATATCCTAAATGCTGAATAAACATCAGCTACTGGCCAGGCGTGGTGGCTCATGCCTGTAATTTCAGCATTTTGGGAGGCCAAGGCAGGTGGATCACCTAAGGTCAGGAGTTCTAGACCAGCCTGGCCAACATGGCAAAACCCTGTCTCTACTAAAAATACAAAAAATTAGCTGGGCATGGTGGCAGACACCTGTAATCCCAGCTACTCAGGAGGCTGAGACAGGAGAATTGCTTGAAACCAGGAGGCAGAGGTTGCAGTGAGCCAAGATCATGCCACTGCACTCCAGGCTGGGCAAAAAGAGTGAAACTCCATCTCAAAAAAAATTGGCTATTTTCTTACTTTTAGTGTTGGATATACTTTAATAAATCATAAAGCTTTGAGCTGACACAAGATTATTATCCTTTCTTTAGGGCATCACTGATACTATTAACTTTCTCAGCTTCAAATCTACTTTTCTATGTTCTGTCTTGTTAGGGTTGGCACACTGAAAATCACGTTTCTCATTTGTTAACTAGCTTCTGCTACACTCTGCCAGAAACAGTGCTAGAGGGTGAACAAAAGCTTAAATGAAAATAAGGGATTTGCCCCCACCCCATTTGCTTCCCATTCCTGTCAATATCACCCCAGCTTTCTTCACCATGACAATGAGCTGCTTCCAATACTGGGTTTAGTTCCATCTATCTTTCTCCATAATCCAGAACCAGTAATCTACCGGCACCATATCCTCAGAGGTTTGAGTCTGTTACTTGGCTCTTACTTTTGGTAAATTATAAGCTCTGTCAAATTTTTAGTCTCTCTTGAGGTATCTTTAAAAGCAATATATATGCAAGTATTGCTTGAAAAATGTAGCAAATCAGATAGATAATAAGCAAAAGACTGGGTCAAGCTACCATTTCCATACACAACTACATAACAAAATGTATGTGCATGACATTTTCTTTTTCTTCTGCAATTGCTTTCTAGTTTCTAAACTGTAGACTATTAAAAGCCTCTTAGTATACTTTCAAATGGCATAATCATAATAATTATATAATCAGTATATAATAATCAGAGCCTCAGAGAAATGTGAGACAATATTAAGTGTACCAACATACATATAATGGGAATAACAGAAGGGGGAAGATAGAAAAAAATACTTATTTAAATAATTGCTAAAAACATCCCAAATTTGGTGAAACACTAGGCTATACATCCAAGAAGATCAATGAACTCTAAGTAAGATAAACTAAAAAGAAATCTACACTCAGATACACCATAGTCATGTATCTTCTTGTAAGATAAAGAAGAAAAAAAAACACACCTCATAAACTTCAAGAGAAAACTGACTCATCATGCATAAGGGAGTCATTATAAGACTAACAGCAGACTTCTCATTAAAAGCAATGGAAACCATATGGCAATTGGATAACATATTCAAAAGCCTGGAAGAAGAAATAAAAAACAAAAATAAATGTCAAAGAAGAAGTCCATGTTCAGCAAAACCATATTTCAAAAATAAAGGTAAAATAAATGTGTTACTTGACAAACAGAGATGATTCTTTGCAAGCAGACTTACCTTATAAAAATACTAAAGGAAGTTCTTCAGGCTAAAAAAAAAAAAAAGTAATGCCAAACAGTAATTTAATGCATACACATATACAGAAAGTAAGTCAGAAACATAGTTCAAAAAATAAATAATGAATTAAAATGCTATCTTCGCTTATCTAGTTGGCTTCCCTGAAACTTTCTTGTAAACCTGCATGTTCTTGTTGGTTTATTTTGAAGGAGGAATAAAGGACATTTTTTTGCTTATTTTAAAGAAATCTCTTTACAGAATTATTCCATTCCACTCCTTAGAATACTGTCAACAACTGACCCTTGGGAAATGTGCAGACTTTTTTGTTCCACTAAACTGTGAAAATACAGTTCCTTTCCCTACAATGTTATTTCTCCATGCTCTGCTGCTAAGCATGGGCAGCTTCAGCCAAAGTCAATATTCCCCAATAAAAAATGTCAGTCCCTTGAATTTTGAGGTGCTTTATAAATAGCTCTCTTGAAAGATTACCTTCTCTTGTAGGTGGTTGTGGGGCTGGGGGTAGAGAAGGAAGAGATTATGGATGGTGATGGTAGAATCTACATCATAATCATCTTTGCCCTAGCAAAATTTATAGCAATGTGGAAACTAAAACCAACTAATACACATGGCCACAGTTTTCTAAAAATGTTTAAAATTTTTAGCTCATTACAGAAGATCTCATAAAGATGGATCAAAAGATGACTGAAGCCAAACAACAGACTTAAAGAGGGAACTCTAGCACTTTACTGATGCATTTAATCCTTTTGATTTTCTGCAAGTGCCTGGTTAGAATTCTCCTTAGTCTCCATCCCAAATGAAATAAACCAGAATGTTCAGAAGAATATGAACTCACACTCATGAAAGAAAATTTAAAAACCGTACTTCATTTCTGCTGTTCCTATAAGACAGTAAATTAAATAGGTATTTCTAATTAATACTACCAAGATGAAAGCTAGACTACATTCAATCTCCATACTTAAGGCATGGTCTTTGCTTACTGCATCTGTCGCCATGAAACAATACATTTTTTTAGGATCCCTCTAACTGCAATACAATTGGAGAGCAAATAAAACTGACTTATTGATATATATTTGGCATTACGAGAAATGGATATTTTCCCTAAGGAACCTCCTATTTTGTGCCTTGTGTCAGTCATTAGTGCTGTTCACTGAACATTCTGGTTCTCTTTTTGGAAATACAGAAAAATTGCTATTCCCCTTGAAACTGGACCCAAATTTTCTTTGCTGTGACCAATAAAGTTCTAGTGGAAGTGGTATTTATTGTTTCCAGATAAAAATATGTATTTGCAAGTGAAAGACCCTGCCACTCCCTCTTCTCCTTGCCAGGTGAAGAAGTACATTTCAAAATGGAGCCTCCATTAGTCTAAGTCCCTGAGTGACTTTGTCAGACTCTTCCTGCCACTCATGACACATATATTTATTATTATACATATAACAGTATCAATAAGTAAACCATTATTGCAATAAGCCACAGAGGTTGAGAGGCTATTTGTTACTACATCCTAACCATCCTACAGCTATTCCCAACACACAAACACAAACACACAGATAAAGGAAAAAGCAATGAGATGAAACAAAGTGAGAAGACCCCAAAAAAAGCAGGAATAAGATTAGATTGTTGGGAAATGCCAGTATCAGCTGAGCAAATGGATTTTACGTAAAAATTTGGAGATTTGAATCCAGGACTCCTCTATTAAACCTGAACCCTCTAATAGGGCAAAAGGGGCTTTTCAGGGTCACTGTGGATGATTTTACAAGATGTACTCACACAATTTCACAATGTTCAGTAATACGCTATTCACAACCTAGAAAGCATAGACTTGAAAATCTATCATAGCAATTTTCAGAGCAACAGAACTAAAGTATTTTGTTTTAAAAGAATAATTTATTAAAAGCTGGAGATCAAAATGTCCTAAGATGAGTTATATTTTCTAATGCTTACACATGTAACATATAAGCTAGCAGGAGCACTTAGGGTTTCACGTTAGCACCACTTCCTTATTTCCAGCAAAAGCAGATCAAATGCTATCTGGAGGAAATAATCTTCAATTTAATTCTGCAGGATTCCCAAAGAAAAATTGAATTTACACTCACAAATTACTAAACACAACAGCAGCAAAACGCCATTAGTGAGAATCCACACCCACAATAACCACAACCATTGTAAGTGAACTAAACTCATAATTTTTAAAGTAGTAGTATTAAAATAGATACATAATTTTTATTGTAAAGGAAAACATAACTTTTATTTTATTTTAATATATATGTTTTCTACCTCATAGAAAAATAGGGGTTGAAGTAAAAAGAATGAAAAAATATACTAGGCAAGTAATAACGAAAAGCTGATGTTGCTATATTAATATGTGAAAAAAATTAATTTAAAATCAGAAAGCATTACTAGAAGTAAAAGAGGAAGTTGCATTATGATAAATGTTTATTTAATCAGTAAAACGTGTATTCTAAGCTTTATTCCCCTAATGGCCTCAATATATAAAAGAAAACAATATCGCCACATATCCCTCTTAAGCACTAACAGAATAAACAGATAAATATAAGGATCAACAGATTTGAACAAAACATTAACCAGCTTACTATTATAGAGTACACATTCTTCTAAAACACATTGGAGACATTTGCAAAAATTGATATTATGTTTGGCTAAAAGCAGGAATCAGTAAATTTTAGGGAAGTAATACTAAACAGTCATATTCTCTTTCCTACATGTAATTAAGCTAAAGATAATTAATTTGAAAGCTCCATAACCTGAGAGGACTAAAGCACCCTTCTAAATGATTGAGTAGCAGTGATGATCAAAGTATTTAATTTCTATGGCAAATGTTCTAGTAAATTAGAATGAATATTTTACCATAAATAACCAGTGTGGCCATAGTAATTAATGTGTGCCAGCTAAGTGTCAGCCCTTGCTTACAGTGAAGAGAAAAAAAAAAACACACAAAAAAATTAAAATTGCAACCCCCAAATTAAAATCTCATAAAACCATGCTTAAGATTGCAGTCAATAGTACAGCTGTCTTAGTCGTTTTATAGTTAGTGTCCATTCTGATTGGGTGGCAGCTATGCCATAATCTTTGAATAAATATATTCACTATTAATCCTGCTAAGAAATAAAGTATAATTGAATAATGCATGTTACAATTTACTAGATACAGAAAAAGTAACTTTTTCTGGAAAATGTTCATACTTAAGTTCTTATAGAAAATTTGACTTCATAAGGAAGAAAAAAGGAAGGAAACAAAAGGAAAAAAAACAGTGAGAAGGAACTATCTAAATAATTTGAAATCACAGCTGATATGCCAAGAATTTTGCTATTTATTCACATTATTTCTCATTAAATCTTCATAATAATACAGAAAAGCATATTTTCTTGTTCTTAATTTACAGCTGAAGAGACTAAGACTCCTAGAGGTTCTAAGTGGAAAAGCTACATTTTTTTCTAGATGTCTACCAGTCAGGAGGAAAACATCTGAAAGTCCAGTTGCTTTTGAGTCATGAAAAATAATCCAAAGGTATTACAAGGCAAGAGAGTTCATAAATGTAACTGGATTTTACCTCGGCATTTCTCTAATACTGTTCAACTGGGTAATTAGATTAATCTGGGGGACTATGATGACTAAGTCCTTTAATGATTGCAGCCATCATTTAGAGTGGATAATAGTTTGACCTTTTCTTGATCCCAGTATTGCATCATCCTCTTGAGCAACGTATGGATATCCCTGTACTCACAGGTAAATGACAGTAAGAGCTAAGACCAAGGGCTTTAACCAGAAAACTGCTGAATAAACCTAGGGTCATGGGTTTTCAGTGTGATGTACTTTAGGGAAGGTGAGAGGGTACAAGAATTTTTTGTTAATTAAGAAAGACAGAAAACCTTAGTGGTAAGGAGGCTAAATATGCTGTCAAGCTGCTTAGATTGGAATCTCACCTCCACATCTATTTTGCTAATCTATAGCCTATGCAAGTGATTTCACTTCTTTGAACCTCAGGTTTTCTGATGTATTGTGAAAGTTAAATGTACCAGCTCACTCACCCACATTTACAGCACTTCTCTCACTCTAGAGAAAGGATGTTTAATTCAACAAACCAATGAGGTGGAGAAATAGAGGAGTTTAATTATACACAGGTTTACTTGAGATGATAGTGAATCCCCAGGTTGATGGAATCCAGCCATTATATGGAGATACAAACTAAAACACTAATGATGGACATTCCATTTGATGCTATAGATGGTGTAATTCTTGATTCAAATATTATAGGAAATGCAGAATATGAGAAAAGTAGAGCAACCATTACTAATTTCACCTCACTTTCTAGAGAAGAAAGAAGTACAACCACTAAAGGAGAGGCAAGCAGGCGGTCTAAGGGGTAGAAAAAGAGGCACAGCTACGTAGTCACAAAAATCACAAAATGAAGAGCCTCAAAAAGCCTAAAAAGGACTATCCTAACTCTAATAATGGGAATTGGATATAGTAACATAAAAAATATCAGAGATAGCAGTGTAGAAAGAGAGACGCTGATCCAATGAGTTCAGAAATGCTTCCTCCGGGGCATACTGGACAGGAAACTGCAACAGTGGAAAGTCCAAAGTTGTAAGGATCAATAAGACTCTAAACAAACATGACAGAGCAATTAGTTTTCTGAGTCCAGATAGGAAATTATTTTTACTATCTCTGGACCAACATCCATGAGGCTTCTAGAGAAATGGGAAAACAAAGAAAGCTATTTTTCCTCATTGCAAATTAATTAAAAATGAAACAACGCCTTCAGTGACTTATGTTTTCTGTAGCTCAGGTAAAGGAACACATTAAACATCATTTAGGTCACAAATACATTTAATCCTCATAAAAACTGAAGACATACAAAATTTACACAATAAAGAATGTGTAATCAAGAAAAGTTATATGAATTGCCCTAGGTCACACAGCTAGGAAGCCACACTGTGGAGGGTAGAATGCAACTAGAGATTCCAGAATTTATGTACGTCTTATTACTGCACTATAGGGCTCCATTTTTTCTGATTGCCAGAAGACCTGCTGAGACCTCTCTAACCACCTCTGTAGCAAATAGATAATGACAATGTACAGCTCTATATGACCTTTAACCATGTAAAACAGAGTGCTTCCAACGAGACCAACCAACTCGGGAAGACCATTTCTTTTCTATTTGTTATCTCATAGCCTGGTAATTTTCTCCCACAGGAATATAAAACACAGTCTGATATTTACACCTGAGCAGGCAACTGCATCTCAGAGGACATCATTAAAAGTTGACTGACCTACTTCTCTCTGGTTCAAATAGGTTACATAGGGATGATATCCCACGTGCCGCTAACAGTCTAAAGTCAAGCTTGTTAGAGTGAATTTGTAACTTTTTAACAACACTCTTCCCTCCACAAGTTTTCTGAAGGGAATCTGGGGCTGTTCCTAGGAGATTGACTTCTCCTCTTTAGTTGTAACTAAGCCATAAAAAAGCATAAGAATTTTCATGTGGAAAATTCGAAATGAGTAATTACTTCATTCTTGGCAAAGGGAGCAGTCCTCTATGTACCATCATCACCAAGTCATTTCGAAAATGTAATTAGACAGGCTAAAGAAGACTTATTCCAATAAAGACATGGAGTCACAGTGATAAACTAGTGAGAAAGGGAATGTGATAACACATGCATTTTGTTTGGCTACATGGAATTAATGAGATTCGATACAGTCCTCACCCTTCTATATTGCTCACATCCAGTCTGCTTTACTTAAATACCTCAATTGCATAGCAGTGAAGATACTTGAGTTTGTGACCCCAGAATACATTAAATTATTCAAGTACTTCAATTTCATCCTGGGAAATTAATTCAGACCCTACATAATTAATATTATGTTTTTAAAGAAAAAGAATTAGAGTTGTAATGAAATAGAATGAATCCAACTTTTGGAGCAGAGATTTTTTTTCTCCTACACTGTTCACATACCCAGGACAACCGTGGAACAGGACAATGTAAAGGACAATCTTGTACAATCAAGCACAGGCTTCATTAAGACATTTCTCCTAACTCTGATTTACATAATCTGCAAAGACAATTAAAGACAGCACAAAGTAAGAGCTCAGGGCCAGTAAGATGACTGGCAAATAAAGAATGGTAAGTAAATGATCATACTAATCAGCTCACCTTTGTAATCTGACTGTCCATCATGTTGATTCAGAATCACTGTGGAATAACTATGGCCACCCCTAAACAACAAACTGTTCATCTGAATCTATATAGGTGAGGTTTTATTAAATGAGGATACCCAAGCTTTCTAGCAGAGAGTATATCATAGATATCTATGAGATGCTTCATTGAGAGTATATTATATTGAAATAACACAAATGTGAACAAGTGTTCAAGGGTTGATCAAGCTGCTTAACTTTTATCAAGATTGCTCAAATTTGTGACGAGATTTGAGAACTTAAATTTGGATGTCTCAAATAATTATACCACTATTAATATTATTTAGCACTAATCACAACTAAAATTTTATCCATATCTGTCTGTTTGACATCTAGTAGCATTTGACACAGTCATCTGCAGTGAGAAGGGAACTGGGCCATGCTGACCTGCCAGCTCCAGTGTTTCTGCCATACTATGCTTTTCACCCACTCCGACTCCACACACAGCTCCAGGAGAAGCATGATTCTCTAGCTCAGCCCCAGCTACTGATGAAACATTCAAAGATGAATATCGGAGTGGTTTGAAAGAGCTCACGTCTTTTAGGGAACTGAGGCTCTAGGAATACTAGTGAATGTTGCTGGAATGACAGTCCTGACCCTTGGAAGTATGAGCCATGCTTCTTAAACATTTTCTGCTTTATTTTATAGGATTCTGTGCTGCACGTGAAAATGAAGAACATGTAGTCAGACTGTAGCATTTTCACTCATTTTGAGAAAAATTTTCACTGTCTAGAAGAGAATTCTAACAAGACACCAAGTTGCAATCATTTCCCAGTTTGCTATGGTTGTGAAATTACTAGCCCTGACAAGTATTTTTTTTTTAGTTAAGAAGTAAGACATAGGCAACAATCAATCATAACAAATCTCAGCTGGTATGACATGCTGATAAGTAGAGCAGGGGTTTGAAACACATCACATTTTAAGAATATCTGCCATGCAGCTACCTGGAAAATACACCGAAGGAAGGCAATGGTGCAGGTTGAGACACCAGTTAGGAAGCTGTAGGAAAATGCCATCTTATTTATAATTGTCAAAGACTGAACATATTCAAGGTACATATGTATACATTGTGTAATGATGATCAAAATCCACTTAATTAACACATCCATCACCACCTATGCTGTACATTTGATATCTTGTTTGTATTTTATTTCTTTGTTTTTCTGAGACAGGGTCTCATGCTGTCACCCAAGCTGGAGTGCAGTGGCACAATAATGGCTCACTGCAACCTCGGTCTCCTGGCTTCAGTGGTTTTCCCACCTCAGCATCCCACTAGCTGGGACTACAGTCATGCACCCTCATGCCCAGCTAACTTTTCCTAGAGATGGGGTTTTGCCATGTTGCCCAGGCTGGATCTTGTTTACCTGATAACTGAAAGTTTGTACCATTTGACCAATATCTCCCCATTTTCCCCACTCCTAACCCCTAGCAACTACCATTCTATTCTCTGCTTCAATGAGTTTGGCAGTAATGCCATAATGAGCAGGAACTCAGGACTTGTCAGAGCTGTGCCCTACACATCTTTGTGGCTACTAACGTGCTTGCTGAACTATATTCATTTGAATACACTTACAGAAAAATGAGCCTCTTCTAGTTTAAATGAAATTATCTTAAACGACCTGCTAATACTTTGTTTAATCAAATTCAGTAAGTTTGCAGTTTTGTCTCAAAGAAGCAATATATATTTTTCTCAACTCATCAGGAGTATATTTCATTCTTTGGAAACAGTGATTCACTTTGATATTCTTTCCACTGATTCATATAGCTTCATACTGAAACAAAAATGATTTCATGTCCATTTTATTTACCAAAATCAATTGAAAGTCATTATTTCTGGCATTAACATTAGGCAAACTATACTCAGATTCACTGATTTATAATCAAATATAACAATGTTAACTGTCTTTTACAGAATTCCTATTAAATGCCAAGAATCAAGATAATCACCCTTTAAACTTTATCACATAACAGTCCTGCAAGATAATTACAATACCATTTTATAGCTTACTAGAGGTCACTAAGCTACAAATCAGGAAACTGAGGTCCTAACCCATATATTTCTAACTCCAAAGTCATTCTCTTTCAATAAAAGCAAGGTGCATATTTACAATCATCAATACTCTTTTAATCAATATAATTAGAAAAGTAGCAAGCACATTCACTGAGTATCAACTATGCCTTCATAAAAATGTTAAATTCTTCATATGCATAACCTAGTTAATTTTCAGAATAACAACAACAGGTAGGCATTTTTAAGTTTCTTTTTTTTTTAGGTAAAATAAAATACTGAACTAAAAGGAAATTGCAGGAAAATACCTGCAGAATAAAATCTACAAACAACATCACAAACTGATCATGAATACATTCATATATGCAAGAATATCAACCAAGTTCGAAATAATGAACACCAAATTCTTCTAATTTTATATATAAGGAAATTGAGGCTTACAGAGGTGCAGTAACTTCCCTAAGATCATTGAAACAGTGTTTGAACAAGCGGGGCTAATTGCAGAATCGATGCTCTTAACCAGTTCATTCTTAACTCTTACATGACAGAGGATGCTTTGCCACATACAGTCCTGCAAAACCAGTAACCAGAAGCAGTATGCATAGGAGGGGTACTTATTTATTATAGAGAACCTCACATTCCTAAGTAGTCTCTTCAGCAATACATGCTCTTAATTACTTTAAAAAACACATGGAGAATGACTGAAAGAACACAGAACCATAGACCAGAGCAAGAAGGACAGAAACAGCCATCTGTAAATACTGAAAAAGCTGTCCTCACACCTGTAATCCTAGCACTTTGAGAGGCTGTTGTGGGCAGATCACCTGAGGTCAGGAGTTCTAAACCAGCCTGGCCAGCATGGTGAAATCCTGTCTTTACTAAAAATACAGAAAAAACTAGCTGAGCATAGTGGTGAGTGCTTGTAATCCCAGCTACTTCGGAGGCTGAGACAGGAGAATCGCTGGAACCCAGGAGGCGGAGGTTGCAGTGAGCCAAAATCATGCCCCTGCACTCCAGCCTGGGCAAGAATGAGACTCTGTCTCAAAAAAGGGAAAAAAGCATCATGAGAAAAGTCTGTATATTTGCTTTTTGTTGTTCTACAGGGACAGAGAGTTGCATACAGACAGATACATATCAATATATCCATATCTATAGATATAGATAGTTGACTGTAAATAACTTTCTAATAATTAGAATTGCACAAAAATAACTTGTGTGGCCTCATAAAGTATTCTAATCATTACTGGATTTGAGGGCAGAAGTAAGGTAGTCATCAACCATAATGTAGATGTGTTTCTGTCATCTCAGAATAAATTTATTTTAAGATAATTTCCACCTCTAAGATCCAATTATGCAGAACTTGACAATTTCACTGGTATGATTGTATTTGAGTATGTAATTATCTTTACCTCTACTTTCATAATTCTTTATTGCGTGATTAAAGTTATACCAAAAAATAAAAGCACCCCTTTAAAGAATGTCATGATTATTGTCATCACACAATTGTTTATAATAGTAAAGAAATGAAAGGAAGACAAATGTCCACTAATTGAAAATAGATCAAATAAAGCTTGAGATATACATAGAACAGAATACTATGTGGCTTTTATAAATCATGTGTTCCCTAAGTATTTGATAATATGTAAAACATTACTTGTGACATAGTATTGAGCATAAAAAGATCCAAATTAAAAGTAAAGGTAGAAGAAATATTGTGACCTGTAATATAATGTTACTCATGTTTATCTTTAAAATTTATGACTATATTTTTCTACCATGTCCAAGTTTATATCAAGGATAATCACAGTGTCTAGCCCATAACAGGTATTAAATAAATATTTTGTGAATGAATAAGGTGGGAACTGTAAGATATATCTTTAATAATCCATTTTGGAAAAATTGGTTAACATTTTTACAATGTAAATCTGGTCTATGACTGAGACATAAAACAACATAGTTATCATACAGATGAAACAAAAAAATAAGCATAGAAAAATATTTTATTGAGGCTTTTTCAGGGATATTAAAATCTTACCTCAATTTGTTAAAAAGCGTGTTAAAAATAAGAAGACACAGTTTGAAAGATATTTGAAGAAAATTTGAAGAGCAAAGTGTTAATCATATAATCTAATTAATTTTCATACAAATTAAGAGGAGAGAAAATATAATAAACACAAAGAGGCCTGGTACGGTGGCTCACGGCTGTAATCCCAGCACTTTGGGAGGCCGAGGCAGATGGATCACAAGGTCAGGAGATCCACACCATCCTAGCCAACATGGTGAAACTCCCTCTCCACTAAAAATACAAAAAAATTAGCTGGGCGTGGTGGCACACACTTGTAGTCCCAGCTACTCTGGAGGCTGAGGCAGGAGAATTGCTTGAACCCAGGAGATGGAGATTGCAGTGAGCCTAGATTTCACACTTCACTACAGTCTGGGAGACAGTGTGAGACTCCATCTCAATCAATCAATAAAAAAGAAAATGTTGAGGAGAGAGATCCAAGATGGCTGATTAGCAGCAGCTCAGGATTGTAGCTCCCAGTGAAAGTGCAGAGAACAAGTGGACACCGCACTCTCAGACGAATTTATGTTGCCCACAGACCAGGAGATTCCTGGCAGAGGAGGCCCATGGGTCGCCAGCACAACTCTTTTGGCTGGCGCGGCTGTTTTGCCAGCACCCTGGCGCGGTGCTTCTTGGTGCAGAGTATACAGGACTGGGTGCCCTTTTAGTTGGGCTCAGCTGGTCCCATCCCCACAAGGAGAACAGCAATTAAAAGCGCTGAGGACTGAGAGTTTCACAGCAAGCACAGCTGAACCTGGGAAGGTCCAGCTCTGTGGGGAAGGGGCATCCGCAGAAGGAAAACTAAGAAACAGAAAAAACTTCATCACCAACAACCCAGACGTCTACTCAGAGATCCAATCTGAAAGTCGGCAATTACAAAGATGACAGGTGGATAAATACACAAAGATGGGAAGAAACCAGTGCAAAAAGGCTGAGAACAACCGAAATCAGAATGCCTCTCCTACAGGGGATTGCACCTCCTCATTAGCAAGGGAACAAGGCCTGACGAAGAATGAATGTGATGAACTGACAGAATCAGGCTTCAGAAGGTGGATAATAAGAAACCTGTGAGCTAAAACAACATGTTCTAACCCAATGCAAAGAAACTAAGAACCTTGAAAGAAGATTTAACAAAATGCTAATGAGAATGGACAACTTAGAGAGGAATATAAGTGAATTAATGAAGCTGAAAAACACAACACGAGAACTTCACGAAGCATGCACAAGTTTCAACAGCCAAATTGACCAAGCAGAAGAAAAGATAACAGAGGTTGAAGATCAACTCAATGAAATAAAACAAGAAGGCAAGATTAGAGAAAAAAGGGTAAAAAGGAATGAACAAAGTCTCCAAGAAATATGGGACAATGTGAAAAGACCTAATCTACGTTTGATAGGTGTACCTGAATGTGAAGAAGAGAATGAATCCAAGCTGGAATATACTCTTTAGGATATTATCCAGGAAAATTTCCCCAACCTAGCAAGGCAGGCCAATATTCAAGTCCAGGAAATACAGAGAACACCACAAAGATATTCCTCAAGAAGAGCAACCCCAAG